>JAURVB010013665.1:0-57712 GCA_033002965.1 Piper betle | reverse complement strand
CCCTGAAGAAACACCAAAAGCACATTTTTGTGGATTCAACTTCAGGTTATTTATTCTACACCGGTGAAGTACTTTGCGCAACACCTTACAATGATCACTTCTTGCTTTTGACTTCACAATTATATCGTCAACATAATCCTCCATTTCCATATGTAACATGTCAGCAAAAATATGTTGCATCGCCCGTTGATAAGTAGCTCCTGCATTCTTCAAACCAAATGGCATTACCTTATAGCAATAGATCCCAACAGGCGTGTAGAAAGCTGTCTTTTCTTCATCTTCGGCTGCCATATGAATCTGATTGTAGCCACTAAATCCATCCATGAAAGAAAACATCTGACAACCAACTACATTATCAAGTAATATATCAGGAATCGGTAAAGGAAATGCATCCTTGGGACACGCTTTGTTAAGATCTCGGAAGTCCACGCAAATCCTCATCTGACCATTCTTCTTCTTTACGGGGACAACATTTGCTAACCATTCCGGGTACTTGACTTCACGAATGAAGTTTGCCTTTTTCAACTTCTCTATTTCTGTTGCAATCATGGCCTCGATCGGTGGACTAAACTTCCTCCTTGCTTGAACAACCGGACGTGCCCCTGGCCGAACTGCAAGGTGGTGTACTGCAATTTCGGATGACAAACCTGGCATTTCATCATATGACCATGCAAAACAATCCTTATAACTTCTAAGTACATCAATGAGTTGTCGCTTCTCCACTTCTTCTAGACCTGATCCAAGAAAAGTTGGACGAGGCTCTTGGTAAGTTCCCAAATTGATTTCCAGAAGTCGTTCTGCTGTTAGAGTAACTCCATCTTCAAAATGCTTTGGTGCTTGTTGTATTTCTTGACCTTGTAGTCCCTCTTCATGTGAGGTTGCTCCCACAAACCATGGTTGCATTGATCCTTCATTTTCACTTGATATGCAATAAGGAAATAATTCTGGCATGATTGAATATTCCGGTTCCAAGGTTATGATCTCTGATTCATCAAATGAATTGCACTCTTTTTCTTCCAAGTAAATGACTGGGCATGGGTCAAGTGTAATTATTTCTTTTTCACAAAAATTTATCACTGGCATTTCCCATCGTCCTAACACCATTGCGGTATCTTCCTTTACAATGCTATCTTTTTCTTCCTGGCTTTCCACTTCTTGGAGGGGTGGTATTTCTTTAGTTTTTTGCTTTGGTTGTCCCGAATGTACCGTCACCTTTAAAGGTACTAACGAAGCTTCTGGTCCTGGTGAAATTGCTGGTACTGATGGAACTGACAACTTGTGTAACTTTGCTACTTTAGGAGGCTTTAGCGGTGGATAGTTAGCTGTTGGTTTAATGAAGTCCGGCAAATCTATTGTAGCAGGATAGACATGACTAGACGGTTGTTCTCGAGCCAACTTCAGGACATTTCCCTCCATGAAGAACGCGGCATCTGCAAAATGTGCTTCCTCAAAGGTGAAGGGGTTTCGAAGCCCCCGGACTCGGATTTGACATCCTTTACTAGGTGCAGCTTTAATACATTGGTGCCACGAAGATGGCACACATCGGTGATCATGAATCCATGGTCGACCAAGAAGCATGTGCCACATTGGATCAACTTCTAGGATGTGGAATATGTGTGGTAAACTGAAAGGACCAATAGAGATGTGTAAACACACCGTTCCTAATGACTCACATGGTACAGGAGACACTGAATTGATTGTAGTATCATCTGGCATGAGGTTTTCCTTAGTATAGCCCAATTCAAATAACACATGAATAGGTAGAATGTTGATTGATGATCCTTGATCCACAAGTGCACGGCGAACAAGCTTGTTGCGGTGCTCCACACTAACGAACAAGGGCCGATTGTGGTTAGGTTCAGGGTGACACAAATCATCGTTGGAGAAAGTAATGATTCCAGCTGGTATTGGTAGAGTATCGTCCGCATGCGGCCAAGACGGATTAGTACGGGATCTTTGTTCTTTATTTATTCGAGTTAGAACAGGCAAAGGACGTCCCAAGTACTCTACATCTGTGATATAGTCTTTTATTCCACTTGAGTTTATAAAGAAACTATCTTCTCCATTTCTAATTGCAAATTCTGACAAAGCTTGTTCAACTGTGAACCGGGCAGTGGGTGAGAAGTGCAACACGTCGAACATGTGCACTAACTCAGGTATTTTCCTTAGCTTTTTCACAATTTTCATTTGGTCAGCTTCCTTTTCCAGTATAGGAGAAGAAAAATCCTTCTTTCCTTCTTTTACCGAACTCAAGACAACTTCTCTTTTCATACTTTCATCTCTTTCAGGTTGCTTTTCCTTTTCTTCCTCGGGCTCCTTGACCGTGCTTAGTTCATTCTCTTCTTTTTCTTTGTCTGGTACCTTCAACGGCGAGGTCAGATGACTTGTTGTCATGACATTAGCTGTTAGTGCTTTTTGTGTCGCGGGAGCTTTATATTTGATTTCTCCTTTGTTGAGTAGTTCTTGAATCTTTTCCATTATGTTCCGGCATTTAACTGTCGGGTGGCCAACCATTTGATGGTATCGACAGAAATTATCTTTCTTCTCGTCCTCCGGCTTTGGTGGAACCTTTGGTGTCCATGGAGTAATCTTTCCTTGCTTAACTAAAACATCGAACCACCTTTCAGTATCTCCAACATTGAAAGTGTAGTCCTCTATATTTCTCCATTCGCGCCGTTGTCGAGATGCGGCTTTTTGCCCTTCGTTGTTGTTCCTTGGTTGTTTTTCCCGACCTTGCTCGCCGAGTTCAGTGACAGCATTGGTTGATGCCTTAGCATTTTTCAAGGAAGCAGAAACCCTTCCAAGTTCTTCAAAAATCAACACTCTTTCAAAGAGTTGTTCAAAACTATTGCATTGTGCACTACTTAAAAACCAAGCAGCTGGTCCGGCATTCATTGCACAAATCTTTACGAGTTCCTTAATATCAGGGGTCTCTTTCATCTGAGACGTTAGGCTTCTAAACCTCTTCACATATGTTGCAAACTGCTCACCCGGTTCTCTCCGACATTGTCGCAAGTGTTCTATCTTTACTGGGATTTCCATTGATTGAAAATGTTCTATGAATTGTTCAACAAACTTATCCCATGAGCTGATTGATCCGGGAGGACGATTATTGAACCATCTTAAAGCATTGCCACTGAGAGATGCAGGAAATTGTTGTAATTTTAGCTTCTCATTCATTGCAATTGTTCCACACTCAATTTCGAAGATTGTAATGTGGTCTCCAGGATTGCCGTCTCCGTCGAACTTTGTGAAGGTTGGGCGTTTGTACTTTTCCGGCAAAATTTCAGTGTACACTTCATCGGCTAAAGGACGAAGACGTTTTATTGCTTCACTTGGTTCTTTTTCCTTATGCGCTATCAATGCGGCAATCAATACGGCTTGTGCATCCATTGCAGCTTTTAACTCATCAATGCGGGCGTCTTGAACTGATGCAAATGGTGCAACTGGTGCTACTGGAACCACTGTAGGGTAGACTTGTGGTGGATGACTGATTGGTAGCTGAGCTATGGTGGTGGAAACTAATGGTTGAACCATTGACATTAAAGGCGGTGCCGTTGGAACAGGCACTGTGGTCGTAATCGGCGGCGGGAATGCCATAGAAACCGAAGATTGGGGGATAGCAGGGTTGTACCATGGGTATGGGTACGGTGGCTGGTAGTGAGGTGGTTGTGAAAACCATGTTGTATGTGGGAGTGGACTATGCTCAGTCCGACTTAGTTGCATAGCGGGATAATGTTGTGTCCAACTTGGCTCGGACTCGGATGATGAAATTATCAAAGGGGATGCTTGTGACATAGGCCCCGAGACATGAGAAAACATGTTATTCACTCGAGGGGTGTTTGACAAATCCACATTGACTGGAGCGGTCACCAAAGGACTCTCCTGTGGCACCGTTAGAATGCTTGTTATCGGTTGGCTAGCCGGCTGGTCCATCTCTTGTAGACTTCGCCGGATTGCTGGCTGGTCCATCTCTTGTGGACTTCGCCGGATTGCTGGGTCGGCATCTTCTCTTCTAGATGCACTTCCCATTGCGATGGAGGCTTGCCTATTTAAGGCAAGTGCACCGTCAAGTGCCGATTCAAGTTGTCTAATCCGTTCTCGAAGTTGTTCGTTCGAGTTCGAATTTTCATTATGCAGGATAGTTGGATCGCCCATGTTTGCGGTGGATTGTACTAATAATTCAGATTGATTTGTTGCAGGTGCATGAGAAGGTTCTTCTTCACTAGCGCCCTTTTGTCTTGCTAAATTCCTCGTCTCAGGTGCCATCTTCTGTCGTACACACTATCTCCTCAAACTGCACTGCTACCTCTGACGGTCCCCAGTGGAGTCGCCAAAAATATGTTCGGGCGCGGGATCGTCCGCCCCCTCAAATCGGTTCTTGTGTGTGGTTCGGGTTTAAAGGTTCGGTGGGACCGAGGCGCCCTTGCCGCGCAAAGAAATAGTGCAATAAAAATATTATCACAAACACAAAATAATACGCTGGAAATTTTTACGTGGTTCCCCAGAGGATTCAACGTGAATTCCTAAGGGTCACTCCACGGTGAGGTCGATGCTCACAATCCACTATTTTCTTTGAAGATTACAAATTACAATGCTTAGTGGAATTTTTGCCACTTTAATTCTTTAATTCCATATACACCTTGCAATGCCTCGATGAAGAACTCAACTCAGCTGCCTTGAGAGGGAAAATCTGTCACAGAGTATCTAACCAATCGGAGTAAGAGAATAAATCCAGAGCTGAAGTTTAAGTTGATCCCGATTAAATTGGTCCCGGTCTCCAATCTCTAAACGACTTGTCTGATGGGCGAGTATGGACTAAGTTATGAACAACACTTATCCACAACAGCAAGGCAAAGTTTCACAACGTTGAGCTCCAACGTCTATGGCAGTGGCTACTTGGCTCTTCGAAAGACAGCCCCTTCTTCACTTCGCGTTTTTTCCGGCAACTACAGCGACGAAATTTAGTGAAACTCAGTTTGGGTTTACAGATCACTTCTTCGCCTTCACGTTGAACCTCACGACGGGGCCGGGAACGACCGGAACTGGTCGGAAAAATTAGCGAACTCCGACCTCCGCTGCTCTGTTTTCCGCTTTGCCGGCCAGCAACGTCCTCGCTTCCCGATTTTTCTTGGAGACCTCGGCGGCGAACTCCGGCGGCTCTCGATTTGGGTTTGTAGATAACTTCTCCGTCTTCACGTTGAACCTCACGACGGGGCCGGGAACGACCGGAACTGGTCGGAAAAAATTAGCGAACTCCGACCTCCGCTGCTCTGTTTTCCGCTTTGCCGGCCAGCAACGTCCTCGCTTCTCGATTTTTTCTTGGAGTTCTCGGCGGCGAACTCCGGCGGCTCTCGATTTGGGTTTGTAGATAACTTCTCCGTCTTCACGTTGAACCTCACGACGGGGCCGGGAACGACCGGAACTGGTCGGAAAAAATTAGCGAACTCCGACCTCCGCTGCTCTGTTTTCCGCTTTTCCTGTCAACAACGAGAAAGGGGTTAGACAGTGGACTCCCAAGCTTCGGTATGATCCTTTGTAGCTACTCTACGACAGCAAGATGTGGCAACAGCGTTGATGGGCAGTAATAGAACTCTTTCTTGGCATGGTAGGGCTCCACACTGGGCTCTCGCAGGTGCACATTTCCTTCTCTTCAAGCAGCGGCGGTGTCAAACGAGGGAACAATTCTGATGCTTCAAGACAGCAAAAAGCATACTTTAGCAGCCTTCAACGCGTCTCCACGGCTGATAACAGCAATTTAGAGCAGCACGACGATCGGATGGTCTCTTACGGCCATTTGTTACAGCGATGTAGCAGGGGTGTCAACCTGGGCACTTCTCGGTTGAGCAGAGGGCAATTTCTGGCACAACAGCATCACCTAAAGGCGGCAACAATTCTCCTTTCCAAGGAAAGGTTTCTAATGGTGACGGGATGACGACGAACCTCCAGCAAAAGGTCTTTCACCATGAAAGAATAGAGCAGTGAGGCAAATCCGTGATGGTGTGTAGCAATGATAGCAGCAGCATTCCGAAACAAAAAGGCATGGGTGTCTCTCCTGGGCACAGTTATCCCTCCTAGCCAACCTTCCTCCTCCGCAGAATGTCACCGACAGCTACTTTGCAATGGCGGGAAACCTCCTAAGCGTGGCTTCAAGGGGGAAAGGGCGGCTACTTCGACGAGGTTGGGCCAAGGCAACAACTTGACTGCAGCGGCTTCCCTCCTTCATGGCAAACGGGTAAGGGAATCCATGGCAGCATGACGAGGGCTCCGAACAACAACCTATTCCGACGAGGGTGAAACTCCAGGACTCTTCAGCGATGGCAACCTTCAGATGGCGACCTTCAGATGGTGACGAAAAATTCCCGTGAATCAGCAAGAGGCATAGTTGCAGGGGAGCAGGGCAACGGGCAATAATTCTTCGGATTCCAAAGCTATGACGCCAATCTCAAATTTCCCCCCCTCTCTTCAGCCATGACACCAGGCTTTTATAGGATTGGATAACTCCTGAGAGATTGATTTCCTCCGGCGGTTCTAAAACGTCTACCTCTTCCTCTGGCAATTCTTTCTCCGGCAGTTGTGGAACCGTGTGACCCATTCAGGAAGTCATCCACGTTAACAAACAAACACCAATCCTAGGAATTATTCACATGACCGGATAAACATAAATATGTGCAAACAATTACCATCAAGCAATAACTAACAAATGAGTTTGTCATGAACCCAACTATCTCACATTCTTCAATAAAGTTAATAATTAATATGAGTCACATATGAATTTTAAAACAAAAAGAATGTTCTGAATTAAAGACAAAATATCAAGAGCTACACAAACTAAAAATAAAAAGCAAAATCAAGGCACAAATCCCCCCAGACTTAAAATAAGTAGTGTCCTCAAAGCTAAAAATAAGAAGATAATGATAAAGAACACTCCTTGACAATAAGCACATGGTTGGGGCATCCTTCTTCCTAAGAAATACCACTATAAAATTAAATAACAAAAAAATATTAAAAGCTTGGGTTGCCTCCCAAAAAGCCCTTTATTTATAGTATTAATGAAAAACCTGTGACACAAGTTAGAGTTTTATACTCGTAAACCAATTGGTTTAGCCATCAATCTGAATCAAATCAATTTTAAAACACATGCGCTAAGTGGAGGCCAGCCGTGCGTTATGAACCATGAGGGTTAAGTGTGCCTGAGTGTATGATAATAATGTCAGTAACAAAGCATGAAAATAAGTTATCAGGATATATTACAGTAAACCATTTTTTTCATGCATTAGAATGTAGAAATTTGAATTACGCCTTTTATCGCATTAGGGGCTATTAGGAGTTTTGGGTGGGTTAGTAGGCTTAGAACATGTTATTTTATTTTGTTGACAATATTTGATTTTATGGTATTTTATCATGTTCATTTTATATTTTATTTAGAATATATTTATTATTATTGACTTGAGTCGGGAGCGGAGAAAGGCAAGTTTTAATTACAATGCTGCCCCCGACATACCTTCTTCTTCCTCCCCGGTTTCCTCCTCTTCAAAGCCGCTCAACTTGTTTGTTTTTGTCTCCCCTTTCCCTGCCTGTGACCACCCTCGCAACCGCTGACCACTACCACCCCGGCGACCCCCACGCCAGTCGACTCTGCCTCATCCCCCTCCCCTTCTTCGTTCCTTCTCTTCCTCATTTTCTCTCTGTTTTCCACTTACAGTCACCATCGCCACCGCCTGAATGTGTCGCAGTATGCCACCAAAGCCAGCAACGACCTCTGGCGACCCTCCCCAACCCTTCCATCACCGTTACCAACATTTCCTTAGCCAGCGACTAGCACCGCCCTGGCCACACAGTCCCTTTCCCCCTAGCCCATCACAACCGTCCCTAGCCCTCATCCCCTCTCCCTAGCAGACACCATTTCCTTGAGCCACCTCCCCTTAGCCGGCTACAACCAGTGTCCCCGCCAGCCAGTGGTGCTCCGACCACGTCGAGCTACCCTTCCCCTTCTCAGTGTTGCCTTGGGACAGCATCCATAGCTACCCTCTCCCTCCTTACAGCATTGGCAACTGTGGCCATCGCTGCCATCGTCGTGTAATCGCAGGCTTAGGTATAAAGATTTAATTTTTATTTCATTTTTTTATGATGATTGGCCATCTTTAGCATGTGCATCATTAGTTAATATTCATAAATTTAATTCTGTATTAATTTTAGGGTTTTGAAATTATGTTGTTATAATTATGAAAATAACCTGATTAGTTAATGACAAACACATACTTGACGATATTGCTATCACTTAATGTTAGATAATTAGACTCATTAATTATACATCTAGTTCTAATGATTAAGTTGTCATAATTAAGTATTGGTTGGATTATAAAAAATTATAATCTTTATTTAGTTAATTGATATGTTTAATTTCATATTAACCAATTGTGATGTTGATAACATGATCACCCAGGAATATAGATTTATATGACATAGTTATTAGAATTTGTTGGATTGATCAGGATTTTGTCCTAAGTGTGACCCGCCTGTTCTGAGCCACGAGCCAAGTGTTATTATATGAAACTAAGTGTCTCATAAATTAATTTTCTATTAATTTTCAAATTTTTAAATAAATTCATAACAATAAATTTAATATACAAATGCTCGGAATAATCTAAGCCCCATGAACCGAACCAAATTCCACTGCCATGCAAATAATCCCGAGAAAAAATAGTCCAATAATAAAGTCCTCTAGCTGTCCTGACTCTACCCGTCCTTCCATGCTCATACCTGTAGAGTCAAATATGTGTTAGTCATAAAACACTATGTTGTATAATTACAAAAAATAATTAATATATTCCATAATATCTGAATTACGTCTTTTAATGATTATAAGCCTATGCTGAGCTCTTAATATGCTGGGAGGGTGGCCGCCCATCCAACTAGAATCCCATGTGTGAGCACACATACTGCATGGCCCTCGGCCTATAGTTACCGATAATTGCCATTGACTCACCCTCTTGGTATCAAAAGTGCAAATGAGCCATCTTACACCACTATGCCCTGTCACCCCTTCGGCATGAGGGTAGGTATTTAAACCTGTCAAGAATTTGAAGGGATGCTGCTCTATGTCAAACCAAGTCAATTCCTTGACCCCGGTTGTGCTCAGCGCATGGTGATCGAATGTGGACTCAAGTCGACCAAGACTCCAAAATCGAAATATATAACATTTCAAGTAATTATATGGACCTGATATTGTGATGAGGAACCTGCAACTATGACACACGATCCTAAACCCTTCCCTTTGTGAGTCAAATGTGCTCAAAAACTATCCAGAGGATGTTTCATTTAACATCAACAGAACTCTCCTTTATATAGAAGAATATATGTAGAAATCAAAAAGTTAGTACATTAAATTTTATTAATATGTGTGGAATTCAAGAAGGTATTACATTAAGTTTTACAGAAAACAACGTAATCACAAATAATTATATTAAATACCAACAATTAATTTGATAATGAAAAGTCAAAAGCTTATTATGGACTTAATGTGAATAAATGTTAATTGCACTCACAACTCCCAATCCCAAAACTTCAATAAATAAAACCTATTTAAAACCATACTATAAATATCATTGTACCCATATGCTAAAGGTCATAATTGATAATTTATACTATTAATTTTTTAAGAATTAATTTAATTAAAAAATATTTATGGTTCGTTCTATGATTTATACAACCCTAAATATAAAAACCTAATTAATATTTTTCAGGGTTTTATATTCAGTGTAGGAGCACGTCAGATAGGCTCCATACCTTGATTGTGACTTCTAAGTCTGTGACTTGTACTCTTCATTGTTGATCTCATCTATTGTTGATTTAGCATTGTATGTCACAAGACATGTAAAGTGGTTGATTCTATTTAGTCCCCACTTAACATGGGCTATTTTAATGAACCTATTCTCGAAATTAATAACCCTCGAGGATGAGATCATTCGAGTATGATTTCAAAAACAAGATCCACCGTAAGTTGCCTTTGGACCTAAAATATTAAATCCCTTCCCATACCTATAAACAATTTTTATCTAGTTGTCAGTGAGAATAGAGATGGTGAACTGACTCGTATGTATCATGAGTAAGTGCACGTGCCAGTCATAGTGGGCTCTAGATTACTGAGAGGGTTATTCTATTCCCAATGGATCTTGACTACCCGTGTTTTGAGCTCCTCACACCCGGAGAAATGTGGGGTTTACAGGTACTGTTTAGTGCAATGCACATCTGGACTTGTTAAAAGGGTAGCAAAGGCAATTGTATAATACTTGGCCTTCGTGCTTGATGCTAGGGGAAATATGGGGGATTGAAGAGGGTTTATGATATACTGTTAGTCCCGAGGGACTAGAAGAAAATGAGAAAATGCCAAAAGAGGCATCAGACGAGTCAATTTGGGATGTCATCCTGTAACATCTCAAAAATAACTCAGTTATTTTATCTCGAAGTAACTGCTCGATATTATTAAATTAAAGTAATTTAATAATAATTATAGATTCATTTCCATAAGTTTTATGGATTGATGTTTCGTATTTCCAGTTTTGAGATGTAATACGAAATGAATCTATAAATATTATTAAATTACCTTAATTTAATAATATTTAACACTTACTTCGTGATAAAATACCCGAGTTATTTTTGGGATGTTACACATCTAGACTATAGCTCGATGGCTCCTCAGTGGTTACCCTTATGAGAGTTCAGATGGAGTATATGCATGTTTCTCTTTTAATAAGAGTTAGCTCTCATATATAGTTTGTTAATAGTAATTTTCTTGCACTAGTGACAACCGTTGTTGACGGATTTCTATTATATATCTAGGTAAGCTTTAGACAAAATAGGATATGCCAGACTTGACAAAGGAGCAAGAACATCCTTGTATCCACACATGCCTGGCAATAAGACACTTATTTGTGAGGTTGGTGAATATGTAGAGCTTTTAATAAGTATTGTTTATGATGTTTAGTGCATGGTTGACTTATTTGTTGAATGAAGTAGTAATCTTGAAGTTAGCTAACTTCTTGACACGTGAATGTGAAGGGTAGGTGGCAAAATGTGATATACCTTGTTATCATATATATATATATATAGTCATATAATAATAATGGACATGATGGTTTCCTTATTGCACTTTTAGGGAAAACTCTATCCATTAATTTATAGGATTTTTATAATATTCAATACGATTGTGATGTGATTTCTTTTAATTTTCTTTCTCATCATATCATTCATGTTGCATCTTGCTAGGTTGTGCATTTCATACATTCATTGTGTCACATTTTTCATCTTTTGATGTTAGTGTAAGTCCCTTTCGCATAATTTTCGGTTGACCAAATTAATCGAATTGAGAATCACTTTGGTACCCAGTAATATTTCCGGTTCTGTTTATAGCAAACCGGATTTTGGGTGTTACAGGCTTAGTATCAAAGCTATCTTAGTCAATTAAGATGGAAGATGCCAATACAGGTCATGTGTGTGCAAGGAATGCTTTGAGTCAAGCCGGTTGGTAGATTTCTCTTTTATTGCCTTATTTTACAGTTTTTTCATCAGTTAGCTGCATGACAATGTGTCCCGGATTTTGATCGCTGAAAGATGATAGCAATGGTAGTACAGACCTGTAGGACTCAGAATAGAGCACCATCACCTTCACTACCCAGGTGTGCTAGGCCAAGCCTTGGCCTCAGTGAAACAACATCTAGCAATCCGAGAGCCCCACCGCTGTCAAGAAATCCAAGTGTGTTAGTCTTGGTCAGCCACCATAATGAAATATGACGTAGTGACAGCCACTACAAAGTGAGTAGCTGTTAGGCTAAAAGGGATAGGGCTATTACCCACTTAGTAGAGGCTCAGACACAGATATAACAGAACCAAGAGGAGTTTAGGAGAGAACTTCAGTAGTTAGCCCTCTCCATAGCTAGGGCTGAGAAGAGGCTAGCTGTTGATGACGAGGCGTGAGGGGAACTTGCTTTCCCCATGGTTTCTCTACTGCCGCTGCCTCCTGCACCACTACATTTGGGGACTAGTCCTAGAGCAGCTCCTTTGGATGCCTCGTTGCAGACCGGGATGGGTACAAATGGTAGAGGGCCAACTAGAGTAGATAGTGGATAGATAGGAGGTGGTAGTGGCATGGCAAGATTTGGTAGTGCCCCAGTTGGGATAGTGCCAACAATTCATTTGTTTGAACTCAGAGAAGGATTTGACAGATTCGTAGAGGCAAGGAATCTTGGACGAGGGCAATATGAACAGTTTGTGAAGCCAAGATATGGTGTAGCCCATTCCTAGGAAAGCTAGATGCAGAGGAAGCTTTCCTATGGATCCCATCAACAATTGGGGTATTTGGCAGTATGCCTTGCCCCATGAAGCATCTGTATGGATTATCATAGGTGCATTTCAGGGTGAAGCCAAGATATGGTGGGATTCAGTCATGAACTCCATCTTTGCCCACAAGCAGCCATAGGGCGTCACATGGGATGAGTTCAAGGTAGAGTTTGATGGAAAGTATTTTCCTCCAGATGTTAAGAAGAGGAAAGAAAGGAAATTTCAGATGCTTAAGAGAGGACAAATGACAATGGTACAATATGAAACTCGATTTAGAGCACTAGAAAGATTTTCTTCAAATCTAGTGCCAACTAAACGGAGAAGAATCCAACGTTTCAATGAAGGGCTTCAATATGAGATTTGCGTGGACAATGTAAACAAAGTGGTTGCCACCTTTGGAGTTGTAGTGCAAGTAGTAGGAGAGACTAAGAGAGTCTTGGCTACTCAACCCTGCCGAGATTGTGATTAGAAACAGAAGCACCCTCGACCATATGAACCTGATCAGGGCGCACAATAATAGTGCCAAATAGATGCCCAAGATGTTATGAGGGCAATGGATGGACAAGTCCAGGATGGTAGACATCCTCCATGTTAGAATTGTGGATATCGTCATGGGGGAATATGCAGAGCTAGTACCTGTGTGCTTCAGTTGTGGTCAACCAGGACATCGGGCAGCGATGTGTTTGGGAGTATATAAAGTTGGTACTGATGCACGCTTCAATTGTGGCCAATCAGGAGATCAGGCAGCAATGTGTTTGGGAATATACAGAGCTGGTACTGGTACTTGTTTTAGTTGTGATCAACTAGGACATTGGGCTATAGCATGTCCGAGTGGACCACACCAACAGTCAACCCTTCTACCTTCACCACAACAACTAGCACTTCCAGCACCCCAGCCACAATGATAGCAAAGAGGCCAACAGGGTCAAGGTCAAGGACATTAAGGTAGTGGTTGGTAGCCACATAGATAGTAGCAATGAAAGGGACAGAATTAGAGATAAACGATGGTTGTGGGATAGGCTAGACAACGACGAGTTGGACAGTAGGCACCAACAACAATACTTGCTACCCTAGCAAAGCAATAGCAGTAGCAGCAGTAGCCTGTTACGGTTCTAGAAGCAATGGAAGATACAACCGTAGTGGCAGGTACACTTCTCATTGGTTCTATACCTGCACGAGTTTTATTTGATTCTAGTTGAACACATTCTTTTATATCGCATGCACACACAAATAGGATTGGAGGTTAGATAGAGGATTTAGGACACTCATTACTAGTGTCAACCCCCGCTGGTAGAGTTATAGCCATGAGTGACTGTGTGCAAAGCATCTCTATTGAAATTAAATAGTGACAATTAGTAGTAGATTTGATATTGTTCATGGTGATGGAGTTCGATATGATCAGTGAGCTTTTATTGATTGCCAAAGGAAGAGGGTGACTTTCCATCAAGGGAGGAGCAACTTTTTATTGCAGGGTGAGGGCAAAGAAAGAGAATGAGGTTGGATCTCCCATCATAGTGCAATGAGACAGTTGGACAAAGGTTGTGAGTTAGTGATCTCAGCCTTACTACTGATTGAGCGGCATGGTCCAGAGGAAAGGTTTAGTATTGAGGAGATTCAAGTGGTCAGGGAATTCATAGTTGTTTTTCAAATGAAATCACTGGTTTGTTGCTAGAGAGAGAAGTGGAATTTGCTATCAACCTGATGTCAGGGACAACACCCATTTCTAGAGCACCATATAGGATGGTGCCACTTGAACTTCAGGAACTCAAGGAATAGATGCAGTTATCAGACTGAGTGTGTCGCTGTGGGGAGCACTAGCATTGTTAGTGAAGAAGAAAGATGGAGGCATGCATTTGTGCATATACTATAGGATGCTAAACCATGTAACCATCAAAAAAGATATCCCCTTCCTCACATTGATGACTATTTGACTAGTTGAGCTTAGTAGTGGTCTTTTCGATGATTGACTTGAGATTTGGTTACCACCAGTTGAGGATTACGGTAGAATATATTCTGAAGACTACATTTAGGACTAGATATAGACACTACGAGTTTTTGGTCATGCCTTTCAGCTTGACCAATGCTCCAGTAGCATTCACAGAATTAATGAATAGAGTCTTTAGCCTCTCTTACATGATTGACTAGAAAAAGGAGGAACACTTTAATAGACAGATGAGTGCAAACAAAGCTTCAGGATGCTGAAGGAGAGATTGACTTCAGGGCCTATTCTCAGTTAGCTAGAAGGATACGATGATTTTGTGGTCTACACATATGCATCAGGAGTTGGCCTTGGATGTGTCATGACGTAGAGAGACAAACTCATTGCCTATGTATCTCTTAAGCTAAAGGTGCATGAGCGTAACTATCCTACTCATGACCTAGAACTTGCAGTAGTGATCTTTGCCCTCAGAACATGGAGGCATTACCTCTATGGGACTTCCTTCAAGGTTTTGATTGATAACAAAAGTCTAAAATATATCTTTGCACAAAAAGATCTGAACATGAGACAAATGAGATGGTTGAAACTATTGTTTGATTTTGAGATTGGCATCTCGTACCCTAAGGGCAAGGTGAATTTAGTAACAGATGCTTTAAATAGGAAGCCATTTCACGATTCCATGTGAATAGAAGCAGTTTTAGTGACTTAGAATGATACAAGCGAAAGGCAATTAGTTAGAATGATGGCAAGACTCTTGATTCAGCCAAGTACACTTGAATCGATCAGGGCCACATAAGAAGAAGATGAGTAGTTCAATGAGTGGTTAGAGCAGGAAATTTACAAAGATTTGGCCAAAGATGTAGATGGATTGGTCAGGCTGAGAGGTCATCTTTTTGTACTTGACATCCCCAAGTATCCCGAACATCGCAACACTATTCTTCATGAAGCCCACAGTTTGAGGTGTGTAGTGCATTCGAATAGAGTGAAGATGTATCATGATGTTTGGTGATCATATTGTGGTGGTCAAGATTGAAAAGGGAAGTTTTTGATACAGTCGCTAGGTGTTTGGTTTGCCAATAGGTGAAAGCCAAGCACGTTCGACCAAGTGGAACTTTACAGCCATTGGAGACCCCAAAGTGAAAGTCGGAGAGTATAGCATATGATTTTGTGACAGGGTTATGTAAGACCCGTCAGCAGAGAGATGTTGCACCGGTAATAGTGGATCGACTTACAAAGATTGGACATTTTATACCAATCAAGATGGATTACCCACTGACCACTTTGGCAACATTATATAGAGACCAGATAGTACAACTACATAGAGTGCCTTTGGAGATTATATCAGATAGAGATCCACAATTCACGTTAGATTCTGGAGAGCATTTCAAATATCTATGGGCACAAAGTTGATGTTCAGCACCACATTTCACCCTCAGACTGATGGCCAATCTGAGAGGATCATCCATATCCTTGAGGTAGTTGGGAAGAACACTTACCCTTAGAATTTGCTTATAACAACAGTTATCAAGCTAGCATTGGAATGAAACCGCCATGTAGATCTCTAGTGTGTTGGGTTCAACGCAATGAGCTGATGGTAGTTGGTCCATAGTTGATTCAGCAAACGTAGGAGGTAGTGATGCAAATCCAAGAGAGAATGAGGTCAGCTCAGACAAACAAAAGAGCTATGCTGAACAGTGCTGACATGAGGTTCACTTCACGGTTGGAGATCATGTTCTCCTAAAAGTCTCCCCAACCAAAGGAAACATGAGATTTGGTAAGCAAGGGAAACTTAGTCCTTGATACATTGGCCCCTTTGATGTTCTAGATTGCATCGGCCAAGTGGCATATCGCCTTGCATTACGGCCTCACCTATCAATAGTAGTCCATGACGTATTCCACGAATCCTTATTGAAGAAGTACCATCCTGACAACTCTCACATCATCAGCTTCCAAAAGATAGAGCTTTGCCCAGACTTGTTGTATAAAGAGGATGTTGTGAAGATTGTCGATCGTAGGTTGAAGATTCTCAAATAGAAGGAAATTCCCTTGGTATGAGTGAAGTAGACTCGACAAGGAGTTGAAGAGTCTACATGGGAACGTGAAGACGAGATCAGGAGGGGATATCCAGAATTGTTCGAGCAACCTACTACATGACAAGGTATTCCAGTTCAAGACTTCAGTTTGTATAGATAGTGCATGATAGTCAAACCACATTGATTTAAAATTTTGAAGACAAAATTTTTATAAGGAGGCAAGGTTGTAAAACCCATGACTAGAGTTAGGGTTTTATACTTGTGAGCCGATCAATTCAACTGTTAACCCGAATCGAATTAGTTTCAGAACATGTGGGTTGAGTTGAGGCCAACTAAGTGTTATGAACCATGAGGGGTCAAAGTGTACCCAAGTGTACGAAGATAATGTTAGTGACACATTTGAAAAATGAGTTATCAGAATATACGATAATAAACAAGATTTTTTTTCATGCATTAGACCATAGAAATTAAAATTAGGCCGTTCAACATGTTTGGAGGTGTTAGATAGGATTTTTGTGTGGGTTGGTAGGTTTAAAACATGCTATTTTATTCTATTGAGCATATTTGAATTTATAGTATATTATCATATTTATTTTATATTTTTTAAAAATTTATTTATTATTATTGACTTGAGTAAGGAGCGAGTTAAGTTTAAATTGCAAAATTGCCTTTGACATACCTTCTTCTTCTTCCTCCCTAGTTTCCTCCTCCTCCAAGCCGCCCAACTTGTTTTTCTTTCTTCTCCCATTTCTCTACAGGTGACTGGTGGTGAAAACATGGCTGCCGGTTGCATGCATGTTCGCTGGTGACTAGCGCCGGCGCCGGCCAGCCGCTCTCCGCCCCAGCTACACAGTACTTTCCCCCTTTGCCAATCTCAAGCTTCCCTAGCCCCTCATGCCTTCTTCCAAGTCGACACCATCTCCTTGAGCCACCTACCCTTAGCCGGCCACAAACAGTGTCGCCACTGGCCAATGGTGCTCCCACCACGTTAACCTATCCTTCCCCTTCTGAGTGTTGACCTTGGGGTGGCAGCCATAGCCCTTGTCTCCCTCCTGTTCTAGCATAAACACCGGCTTACGTATAAAGATTTAATTTTATATCATTTTTTTAATGATGATTGACCATCATTATCATGTGCATCATTTGGTAATATTAATAGATTTGATTGTGTACTAATTTTAAGGTTTAGAAATTATGTTGTTATAATTATGAAAATTACTTGATTACTTAATCACAAACACATGCTTGTCGATATTGCTATTACTTAATGTTAGATAATTAGACTCATGAATTATGCATGTAGTTCTAATGATTAAGTTGTCATAATTAAGTATTGGTTGGATTATTAAAATTTATGAGCTTTATTTAGTTAATTGATATGTTTACATATTAATAAATTGTGATGTTGATGACATGATCACCTAGGAATATAGATTTATATGTCATGATTATTAGGATTTGTTGGATTGATCAGGATATATATGCTTGCCCTAGTGTTAATTGCTTTATCCATAATGTCATTCATGCATCATATGGGTGTATATGGGCTCTAGAACTTGGTCCTGATTGTGTAGGTTTGCTGTAAAAGCTCGCCGCATAAGAGTGATACCAAGTTTGGAGTTTCTACTAGGTCTATTTATAACTTGTACTCTTGATTGCCAATCTCATCTATTGTTGATGTAGATTGTATGTTATAGGACATGTTAAGTGGTTGATTTATCGGACCCAACTTAACATGGGTCATTTTAACGAACCGGTTTCAGAATGAATAACCCTTGAGGATAAGATCCCTCGTGCCTGATTTTGAAAATAAGATCCACCACAAGTTGCCTTCAGGCCTAGAATATTAAATCCCTTCTCAGATCTATATATGATTTTTATCGAGTTTTCAATGAGACAAGAGATAGTGGAATCAACTCGCACGTACCATGAACAGGTGCACATGTTAGTCACAACGGGTTTTAGATTAGTGAGAGGGTTGTTCTCTTCCCAAGGGATCCTGACAACCCATGTTTTGAGTTCCTCACACCCAAAGAAGTGTGGGCTTTACGGGTACTGTTTAGTGCAGCGCACATCCGGACATGTAGTTAAAAAGGTACTAAATATGCTGCCTGAGAGTACTTAGCCTTCGTGCTCGAGGCATGGAGAATTATAGAGGATTGGAAAGGGTTTAGGATATACTGGAAGTCCTGAGGGACTAAAAGAAAGTGAGAAATGTTTAGAGAGTCATTGACCAGTAAGTTCGGGATGCCATCTAAACTATAGCTCCATGGCTTCTCAGTCGTTACCCTTATGAGAGTTTTGATGGAGTATATGCATGTTTTTCTTTTCAAGAGAGTTAGCCCTCATATATAGTTTGTTAATAGTTATTTTTTGGACCAGTGACAACTGTTGCTGACGGTTTTCTATTATATATTTAGGTGGGCATCAAACACAACAGGATATGTTGGACTTGACGAATTAGTAGAGGCATCCTTGTACACACACATGCCTGGCGATAAGATGCTTATTTGTGATGTTGTAAATATGTAGAACTTTGGATAACTATTTTTGATGATGTTTAGTGCATGGTTGACTTATTTTGTGAATGAAGTAGTATTCTTGTAGTTAGCTAACTTCTTGACATGGGAATGTGAAGAATAGGTGGGTTCATGACCCAGTTAGTATCATAAATTGGGAATATTATGATAATGGCAGAATGTAATATATATTGTTATTTCTTTATATATATATATATATATATATATATATATATACATATAATGATGTAATGATAGACATAATGATTTCTTTTTTGCACATTTAGGGGAAACTCTGTTGATCAATTTATAAGATTTTTATAATATTTAAATTGATTGTGGTGTGATTTTTTTAAAATTTTCTTTGCCATCATATAATTCATGTTGCGTCTTGCTTAATTGTATATTTCATACATTCAGTGTGCCATACTTTTCTTCTTTTGACACTTAGAGTATATCCCTTCCACTTAATTTGGGTTGACCAAATTAATCAAATTAAGAATCGGTTTGGTCCCCAGTAAAATTTCTAGTTCAGTTAATAGCAAACCAGATTTCGGGTGTTACTCTCAAGCCAAACTAATTTTCTAGCTCAAAGTTCTTTCATCCGCTTCCTATTGTACTTTACTTTCTCCCATCCATTTTAATATTCAGCCTCCCAATGTGAGGAGATAGATGAACAATCAATCTACAAGACTCATACCCTGCCTTGTAAATAAGAAACATATTTCGAGAAAGACTCAAACTGTTATTTAAATCCAAGGTAGAAATGAACCTTAACATTAGGGCTTTCACATTCAATGCTATTTCTTCATCATCAAACCACTTACCACTATCATAATTCAGCACAAAGCATGTTCCGTTGAACAATTTTATTTTTGTAACATTCACCTCATGGTTGAAAAACAAGACGAATAATCCTTAACAGGACCACCTTCAACATTCTCTTCTTTACTCTCACACTAATACACACTCTTCTTTATATTTTGAACCTCTTCTTCACTTTTCACTTGTGCATTTAAATTTTCATCCTCCTTAGAATACAACCCAATCTGCACCATCTCATTATTGGAATTTATGTCACTATGGTTCAGTTGTTCAAAGACTATAAAAATCAATTGACTTCTCATTATTGAAATTTGTGTTACTATCATTCAGTTTTTCAGAGGCTATAGAAAACAATTGAATAATTTGACCTCCAACTTCTTGACTAATTCTTCTTGATTTTGATATCTTTTCTCACTTGAAATGATAAATTTCATGAACATCTCTTCTACCTAGTAGAATCTTCAAGATCTATATCTTGAAAGCTTGTTTGAAAATTACTAGATTGTATTTTAGTTGATTGAATGCACTTTACCACATCTCTTCTAGCCTAGAATATCCTATATTATCTATGAATTCACATGGTGGTTGCACACTCCCTTGGTTCCATGTATATGTAGAATTAATGCATCCTCCAAGGTCACAAGTGTTGTTATCTGAATACCCCTATCAAATTTTGAAATTAAGTTAGGTGGTTTATAAATATAAGAATGGAAAAACAAGTTACCAAACTGACAATCATAATTTAGGTGATCTCCTCCATAAAATCACAAAATGTTTGGTTTTGAAAATGAAAAACAACCTTTTCTAGTTTAAGCACCTTTCCACTAGAGAATAAGAAAAATCAATAAAAATAAAAATAAAACACACAATAACCAGTCTAAAAACTCTAATTTCAATCCTATCCCTAACAACGGAACAAAAAGATTTATATGAAAATATTATAATTTGCAAGTACACCCATCGTAATCAAGTAATAAAGTGATAAGTAAAATATAGTTGCCAATCCCACAAGGATAGGTAATTTCGTCAATTATATTCCTTAGAAAAAATTATCTAAGAGAGAAAAAAATTCTAAACTAAACAACAACAAAATAAAAGACAATAAAACAAAAGATACACTAGATTTGAGGTTCTCATGATAAATAAAAATATGCTAGAGATTTGATTTTACACAATCCAATTTTAAGAAAAAACTTACACAATTAAAATTAAATGAATATCTCCAATGAGACCACAAGACTCCTATCTAATAATTGTCTCTATTTGAGTAGAATGTGTATCAGGTAGACGTCTTTTGTATATAGATCTATGATGCATGTTCCATGATTTTTATGTCTTGGTATGTTGCTATTTGATTGAGATATTTTGTGCATGTTTAGAACTATGGCCTAGCTATACTCCACTAAAATATCAAACTAAAAAACGTCATTAAGGGAGTAAACGAACGACAAATTATTAACTATGAGTGATAGTAGTTGACTTGGTTATATAAAACCAAAAGTAAGGAAACTTCCTAAAATCTTGATAAAACTAAGTATTGTCCTGGTAAATGTCTACTAAAATCATGGAAAGTTTGGACTCCCTTTGAGTGCATTTGCTGGTTAATTAATTGATGAATTTAATGTGTTCAGAACTATAAGTTGAAAAGCTAGGTTCTAAAGCTTCAAATTTATTATTGGAAAATATGGTAGAGTTTATAAAATTCTCTAAACTTTTACTCACCTTTTTTTATGTCTGTCCTATATTCGTTGGTGAAGTTTTAGGTCTTCTTGACACCATTGAGGCTGTGAACTAATTTTCTTTCTTAAATGGTACGGTTTCTACCAAGAAATCTCAGTGACATAAGCTTATGTTGGAGATTTTTACGAGCTTTCTCTAGACCTTTATCATGTCCAACATTTTGCAGAAACGTTGCTCGTGATATTGGGAATCAACAAGAAGTTTCCTGTTATTTTTAGAATCCCATAAGCCCTTGAACCAAATCTAGCAAGTGAAGTGTGTAGCCCAAAACCATAGTTTGCAGACACAACCCATTATGTTTATGGGCCTAGAAATCCTGTAAGCCAATGGTTCCAAACGTCCACAAATTTAGGATTTTATCTAAGCCTATTAATAGTAATTCCAGTAAGTTTTAGCCCATTCTAAACCTGTTTAAGTGATTAAATAATTAAGCTAATTTAGATAACGTAGTAACAAAAGTAAATGGCATGGTTTGGGTTAATTGCAAACAAACCCTAATTATGTGTTTCACCCCCTTAAACCTAAGTAAAAGATTTAACTTAATTAAGGATGAAACAAAGAATGTTTAAGTAGCTTATGTTGGCTATGTGTGTTATGTTTGCTATGTATGCCTTGTATGATATGAATGAAAGTGTGAGTGTATGTTTATGTGTGTGAGGCTTTGCCATGTGTCCATGCTTAATTAGAAGTTTGAATCTAGTTCATTTCATGATTAGCATACACGGGGAGAGCCTACAGTTGTACGTTAAGGAGTTTTACTCACCAAGTCAATAGGTTTCCCAATGCTTGCTCTCTCTTTGTTGGCACCTTGAATGGCTTTAGCCGAGTTTTCATGATAGCACGGATTACAGGCATTTTACTGGATCCCACTAATATCGGGCTATTTAGCCGACTTTTTCATATGTTTTATAAAACTTCCTAAGCCTTCCTAAGCCTTCCTCTAAACTTTTTCATATGTTTTATAATGGCATGGTTGAGATCCCTTGATCATTTTTTAAGGGAAGTTCTAGAAATTTATATTATGAAACCCTTCCTAAGCCTTATATGCGCAAATATGTAAGTTCCGTTTTCACGACGATTGTGTATGGAGATATGAAGATTGTGCTTGTACCAATCTCACACAAAGTAGTACAATTATGTAGGACACTGCAAATGCAGTACGTTTCTAAAAATTGCGGCACTAACAACTGGTTATTTAGCCATCTGAGTAGCATGGTGGACCAAATAAGGAGGAAGTAGTAAGTGTACGATTTAGTGTAAGTATGTATGAATTGCTACATTTGCTAGTCAGCTTACAATTTCAGTAAATACATGGTTATGTGTATCCATATATAAATTTATTAACTTGCTAGCCGACTTATGACTTTTGAGAGTGCTTAGCATGCCACTCTTGCGATGTATGACTTATGAGTATTTCTCGAACTTTCAATTTCTTTAGTGGATTTGTTTGACGTCCATCTGCTAGTTTTATTAGTTTACTAGTTATGTGCAGACTTAGTGATCATTTGATTATTGACATGCTTTCTTATATATATGTAGGCACGTGCTCTTGGTGGTTATTGGCATAGGCAGACATATTGCATGGCTTGAGGAGGAGGCAGGGAATTTGATGTCCACAACCACCCCCATCATTCGAGGCATTTTTTGGTGCTAGCGAGCCACCACCGGTGAGGTCAACTAGCCGGATCGATTCCCCTCATCAAGATCTTCCATTTGAGACCAGCCCCGACCTCAACCGTGGCCGTGATTGCTGCCAGTGACTCACGCTTTCCCAACAGCATTTCTATCCCGTTCCAAAATTTTTAGGCCAGTTGTCTTTTCGATGCCATCAACCATCACCTGAAACATGTTCCCCACTTGATGGTCGACATTTTGAGACCATCCTTGTCGACAGTCTTCGTTGGAATTGTTGATGGGTACTTCACCTTCTCTGGTGGCAATTTTGGTCACTTTTCGACTATTTTTTGGTTAGCTGACAGCAGGACTTTGCCGGTCACCACCACCACCATTGTAAAACTCGTGACTCGAGTCAGGGTTTTACGTTATCGAACCAGTCGGTTCAACCGTTGGTTTGAGTTGAGTTAGTTTCATGAACCGCGTGCTGAGTCGAGGCCAGCTGTGAGTTATGAGCGATGAGAGTCAGGTGTACCTGAATACATGATGCTAACGTCGAGAAGATGGTGAGATATGAGTTATCAGAATATATGAAAGTATGCAGTATTTTTTTTCCTTTTTATATGTTTGATCGTAGAAATAGTTTTAGGCCGAATAACACGTTAGGACGCGTTGGATTATATTCGGGTGGGTTATTAGTTATAGAGCATGCCATTTGGATGTTGCTGTGTTTGTTTTATTTTATAGAATTTTTCAATATTTTTCTAGATTTTTTAAGAATTTATTAGGAACTAGTTATTATTTTGACTCGAGTAGGAATCAAGTCAATACTTATTACGAAACTGCCACTAGAGCATTTCTTCTCCCTCCCGACCCTTCTTCACCCAAAACCCTCGCCGCCCACTTTGTTCGTCGCCGCCACCACCGTCGACTGCCGCCCCGCCGCTGGAACCAACCGCCCATCATCCTCTCGTCGTCGCCGGGCCGCCCCGACCGACCCCGGCCACCGATCGCCTGCCGGCGCGCCGCCGCGATGCCGCAAAGCCGCCTCCACCGTCGCCACTCCGAGCCTGATTCCGCTGTTGTCCAGGTCGCGCCGCCGCCACTGTGACCTCGGTGACCACTCTCTCGCCGTCGCCGACGTGTTCCCCATCATCCCGACCGCCGTCGAGGTCGGCCGCAGCCCGATCGGAGCACGTCGCCGCCGCTAACGGCCACTGCCTCCCCGGCTGCTTTGTTTGACACCACCATTGGACGAAGCTCGTCGAACTGGTGCCGATAGACCCCCTAATTGCCCCGTCCTGAATCACTGCCGGAAAACTGCCGACACTGGCCGGAAAACCGCCGGAACCACGGGAAAATTAGATTCGTGGAAAATTCGCCGGATCATCCGCCGAACGCACCTGGTCCAATCTGATCAGACTTTGGATGTCGCTAGGTGCCGAGTTCGAGTTTCGAGCCACAAAACGGAAACCCTAACCGTCGCCGATTTTCGACGACGCGCGGCATAATTTATTTTTAACATAATTATTTGAAAGTATTGATTATCAGAATTGCATGCCATGATTGGTGAATTGTGTGTTATAATAGTATATATAAATGTAGATTTGATTAAGGATAAAATATGAAATTTGTTTGATTGAGTGGTGTCAAAAATGGAGGCTAAGAAACTAATTAGGGTAACTAGGTAATGATCTTGATCTAATGCAAACTAGCCTAAGTAGGCTTGATAGAATTGATATAGGTTGATGTGTGTTGATTGATGCGTGATTGTGTTGATTGTGTGTGCATGCTATAGGATGTGTGATTCATCATGCGGGCGTTAGTTTTTAGCTTTATTGTGTAGGTACGGTGGAGTAGCTCACCGCCCAGGCGCGTGGACCCATTTGGAGCTTCTACCAGGTCCGTATAGGACTCGTTCTCTGTTTTTACGCTACTCTATTGTGTATTTGCTTTATCATGTGCAGGATGAGTTAAGTGGCGTTTTATCGGATCCTACTTAACTCGCGGCATTTAGCCAACGATTATCCGGATTAATAACCTTCGAGGATGAGATCCCTCGAGTTTGTTTTCGAACTTCAGATCCAGCTCACGTTGCCTTCGGGCCTATTGTATAAATCCCAACCCAGACCTATATATATGTATAGTTTTCATATTTTTGTGAGAGATTGAATGAGGGAAATTCGACTACTGTGCTACGCGAGCGGGCACGTGTGTGGCGATAGTGGGGTCTGGAATGGGGTGCAGGCCGTTTCATTCCCGAGGGATCCTGACAACTCCACCTTTGAGTTCCTCAAACCTGGAGAAGTGTGGAGGCTCACGGGTACTGCATTGCAGCGCATGTCTAGACTTGTGGTTTCAAAGGGTACTAACTGCGACTGCCTGAGAGTACTCAGCCTTCGTGCTCAAGGCCAGGAGTAATATGGAAGGTGCAGAGGGCGGAAAGGAATGAGATTTGATGCGAGAAGTGATAGAGAAATGGCCGAGGTATGAGAATGTGAAAGATAGGGGGATGCTATCGACCGAGGGTGACAGCTCCCGTATGTGCCCTGATGAGAGTTCTTGAGGAAGTATATGGTTTTCATTCAACAGGAGAGTTTGCTCTCCTGTGCCAGATTGATATTAGTTATTTTTCGGGCTGGTAACACTCGTTATTGACGGTTTTTCTATATATATGTAGGTGAGGAATGCGAGCAATGAAAGTTGTCGAGACTGCAGAGGAGCAACACGGAACCACACACACATGTACTTGCCGCGTGTAATGTATAATGATGGTGTATTTAATGCTATGTGAATGATAATGATGAATGTGTTTGTCTTAGATGAATTGCTTGTTATGAAATGAACGGATAGATGTGAATGAGTAGTGAGTTTGGAGTTCAGGCTCGGTTCAATTGAAACGAAAGAGATAATGATGAATGCTACGGTAGATTATCATGTTTTATCGTATTTTGATAAAATATTTATATACCCTTGTTGTGGATAATTTTTAATTAAAAATTTCTTGCCGTTGCATGGTTTTGTTTTGCTTGCACATCATAGCATGCATGTAGGACTACGTTAGAACCCACGCATCCCATCCATGCATTTCATGTTTGCATCTCCATCTTGAGACACCGAGGGCAGATCCGGGTCAGCTTAACCGAACCCAGTAGATTAGCGAACGGTTCGGTCGCCGGTGACATTTCCGGGTCGGTTCACGGGTGAGCCGAAACGGGGTGTTACAATAGTGGTATCAATGCTAACCCTTGGTTGATTAAGATGGTAGATGTATTACAGGTTACATGTGTGCCGAAGCTGCTCCGAGCTGTTCCGACAGGTATTTTTCTGTTGTAATGTTTTTGATTGTAGATTTCCTTACAAATCGGTAGTGTTACAGGTGAGTAGACTAGAGTAGGAACTACTAGCAAGATGGTCACATAGACTCGTCGGACACAGATCAGGAGTCCATCTCCTCCCATGGTCAGATACGCATCTAGTTGACCGAGGACCACCATGCCACCAGTAGAGGTCAGTGTGCCAGTTTCAGCTAGCCAACGTGGTGAGAGCCATTATCGAGATAGTCATCGCGTTCGAGATAATCGCTGGGACCTAGATAGTCGCAGGGACCGAGACACTGGTCGTGACAGTTACCGCACCAGAAGTAGTTGACAGGAGAGAGACGCAGCAATTGCCAGGCTGGTGGAAGCTCAGATACAAATGCAGCAAAGTCAGGAAGAATTTAGGAGACAAGGCAGCAAGATCGAGAGGACTTCAGGAGAGAGCTCAGATATATAGGTCTTTCTGTGGCCAGAATTGGGAAGAGACCAGCAGTGGGTGAAGAGGCGCGGGGAGAGCCGGCAATTTCCACAGACCCTCAGCTGCCGCCTCCTCCTCCACCGCTGCAACAGAGGACTACTATGACGACAGTTACCCTATTTGCCCCACTTTAGGTGGGGATGAGACCAGACATCAGTGCAACCGTAGCAGTAGGTAGCGGGCAGACTGCAGGCGGAAGTGGAGCTGCAAGATTTGACGGTGTACCAACATGTACGGGACCACAATTTCCTCGGTATGAGCAAGGAGAAAGATCAAACAGATCAGTGGATACGAGGAAATTGGAATTGTGGCAGTATGAAAATTTTGTGCAGAATGGTCGACGTCCTTTCTTTGGAAAGTTGGATGCAGAAGAGGCATTCTTGTGGATATCGTCAGCTATAGGAGTGTTTGATACTATGGCATGTCCCACGGAGCACCGTGTGCGCATCATCACAGGAGCATTCCAGGACGAAGCCAGGATATGGTGGAGTTTGGTCCAGAATTCTGTATTCGCCCATCGTCAGCCCCAGGACATCACATGGGAGGAATTTATGGCGGAATTCGATGGAAAGTATTTCCCGCCAAACATCAGGAAGAGAAAGGAATGAGAATTCTAAACGCTAAGGCAGGGACCCATGACGGTGGTACAATACGAGACTAGGTTTAGAGCTCTAGAGAGATTTGCACCAGACTTGGTGTCCACCGTAGAAAGAAGGATAGAGAGTTTTACGAAGGCCTCCATCACGAGATCAGGATGGCCTATTTGGATAGGAAGTTTGCTACTTTCGGTGATGTTGTGAGAGCTGCAAGCGAGGCAGAACGAGTCATAGCGGCTAGACCTCGCCAGGATGTTGACCAGAGGCAACAACATTCGAGACCGTATCAGTCAGAGCAGGGAGAATAGCAGAGACATCGGTCAAATGCACCAGTTGGCATGAGGGCTATGGATGCCCAAGTTCAAGGCTACAGAGCACCCTTCTGTCAGAATTGCCGACGTCGTCATGGAGGTGAGTGCAGAGCAGGCGCAGACGCATGCTACAAATGCGGTGAGCAAGGACATAGAGCTGCAGAGTGCAGAGTAGGCACAGACGTATGCTATAGTTGTGGTCAACCAGGGCATAGAGCCGCAACTTGTCCAACTGGCCAGACCCAACAGGTGACGCTCCCAGCACCTCCGCAGAGACTTGCGCTCTCAGCCCCCCAGCAACAACCACAGCAGAGAGGTCAGCATGGTCAAGGTCAAGGCCAGAGAGGCAGAGACCAACAGCCACTGAGACAGCAGCAGAGAGGACTAGTAGCTAGCATGACAGGACAAGAACAGCAGGCCTTGGATCAGAGAGGAATACAAACAACACCACCACCAGGACCGTCCATTTCGGTACCACCTTGGGCAGCAGGGATGGACACAGCCACGATTGCTGAAGCACTGGAGGATACGACAAACGTGACAGGTACGCACGCGTCTCACCTCAGATTTCACATTTAGTAGATAGCTACCAGAGTGAAACCTCCTTAATCTAAAATTTCGAGGACAAAATTTTTATAAGGAGGGAAGGTTGTAAAACCCGTGACTCGAGTCAGGGTTTTACGTTATCGAACCAGTCGGTTCAACCGTTGGTTCGAGTCGAGTCAGTTTCATGAACCGCGTGCTGAGTCGAGGCCAGCCGTGAGTTATGAGCGATGAGAGTCAGGTGTACCTGAATATATGATGATAACGTCGAGAAGATGGTGAGATATGAGTTATCAGAATATATGAAAGTATGCAGTATTTTTTTCTATTTATATGTTTGATCGTAGAAATAGTTTTAGGCCGAATAACGCGTTAGGACGCGTTGGATTATATTCGGGTGGGTTATTAGTTATAGAGCATGTCATTTGGATGTTGTTGTGTTTGTTTTATTTTATGGAATTTTTCCATATTTTTCTAGATTTTTTTAGAATTTATTACGAACTAGTTATTATTTTGACTCGAGTAGGAATCGAGTCAATACTTATTTACGAAACTGCCACTAGAGCATTTCTTCTCCCTCCCGACCCTTCTTCACCCAAACCCTCGCCGCCCACTTTGTTTGTTGCCGCCACCGCCGTCGACTGCCGCCCTGCCGCTGGAACCAACCGCCCGTCATCCCCTCGCCGTCACCGTGCCGCCCTGACCGACCCCGGCCACCGATCGCCTGCCGGCGCGCTGCCGCGATGCCACGAAGCCGCCTCGGCCGTCGCCACTCCGAGCCTGATTTCGCCGTCGTCCGGGCCGCGCCGCCGCCGCTGTGACCCCGACGACCACCCTCTCGCCGTCGCCGACGTTTCCCCCATCATCCCGACTGCCGTCGAGGCCGGCCGCAGCCCCGATCGGAGCACGCCGCCGCCGCCACCCATTTTCGACGCCGCCGCCGACGGCCATCGCCGCCCCGGCTACCTTGTTTGACACCACCATTGGATCAAGCTCGTCGAGCTGGTGCCGATAGACCCCCTGATTGCCCCGTCCCGAATCATTGCCGGAAAACCGCCGGAAACCCACAGAATCCGCCAAAAACCGCCGACACTCGCCGGAAAGCCGCCGGAACCACCGGAAAATTGGATTCGTGGGAAATTCGTCGGATCATCCGACGAACGCACCCGGTCCAATCTGATCGGACTTCGGACGCCGCTAGGTGCCGAGTTCGAGTTTCGAGCCACGAAACGGAAACCCTAGCCATCGCCGATTTTTGACGACGCGAGGTATAATTTATTTTAACTTAATTATTTGAAAGTATTGATTATTAGAATTGCATGCTAGGATTGGTGAATTGTGTGTTATAATAATATATATAAATGTAGATTTGATTAAGGATAAAATATGAAATTTGTTTGATTGAGTGGTGTTAAAAATGGAGGCTAAGAAACTAATTAGGGTAACTAGGTAATGATCTTGATCTAATGCAAACTAGCCTAAGTAGACTTGATAGAATTGATATAGGTTGATTGTGTGTTGATTGATGCGTGATTGTGTTGATTGTGTGTGCATGCTATAGGATGTGTGATTCATCATACGGGCGTTAGTTTTTAGCTTGATTGTGTAGGTACGGTGTAGGAGCTCGCCGCCTAGGCGCGTGGACCCGTTTGGAGCTTCTACCAGGTCCGTTTAGGACTCGTTCTCTGTTTTTACGCTATTCTATTGTGTATTTGATTTATCACGTGCAGGACGAGTTAAGTGGCGTTTTATCGGATCCCACTTAACCCGGGCCATTTAACCAATTTTCGGATTAATAACCGGGATGAATAACCCTCGAGTTTGTTTTCGAACTTCAGATCCAGCTCACGTTGCCTTTGGGCCTATTGTATAAATCCCAACCCAGACCTATATATATGTATAGTTTTCATATTTTTGTGAGAGATTGAATGAGGGAAATCCGACTACTGTGCTACGCGAGCGGGCACGTGTGTGTCGATAGTGGGCTTTGGAATGGTGTGCGGGCCGTTTCATTCCCGAGGGATCCTAACAACTCCACCTTTGAGTTCCTCAAACCCGGAGAAGTGTGGTTGTTCATAGGTACTGCATTGCAGCGCATGTCTAGACTTGTGGTTTCAAAGGGTACTAAAGGCGCTGCTGACTGCTCGCCGCTCAAGGCCAGGAGTAATATGGAAGGTGCAGAGGGCGGAAAGGAATGAGATTTGATGCAAGAAGCGATAGAGAAATGGCCGAGGTATGAGAATGAGAATGATAGGGGGACGCTGTCGACCCGAGGGCGACGGCTCCCGTACGTGCCCTGATGAGAGTTCTTGAGGAAGTATATGGTTTTCATTCAACAGGAGAGTTTGCTCTCCCGTGCCAGATTGATATTAGTTATTTTTCGGGCTGGTAACACTCGTTATTGACGGTTTTTCTATATATATGTAGGTGAGGAATGCGAGCGATGAAAGTTGTCCAGACTGCAGAGGAGCAACACGGAACCACACACACATGTACCTGCCGCGTGTAATGTATAATGATGGTGTGTTAATGCTATGTGAATGATAATTTAGAATGTGTTTGTCTTGATGAATTGCTTGTTATGAAATGAACGGATAGATGTGAATGAGTGGTGAGTTTGGAGTTCAGGCTCGGTTCAATTGAAACGAAAGAGATAATGCATTGAATGCTACGGTAGATTATTATGTTTTATCGTATTTTGATAAAATATTTATATACCCTTGTTGTGGATAATTTTTAATTAAAAATTTCTTGCCGTTGCATGGCTTTGTTATGCCTCACATCATAGCATGTATGTAGGACTACGTTAGAACCCACTGCAGCCCATCCATGCATTTCATGCTTGCATCTCCATCTTGAGACACCGAGGGCAGATCCGGGTCGGCTTAACCGAACCCAGTAGATTAGCGAACGGTTCGGTTGCCGGTGATATTTCCGGGTCGGTTCATGGGTGAGCCGAAACGGGGTGTTACAACCATGTTCCCCATCACCTAGGTGTTTTCTACCGATGGGCACCAGAGGCTCCATCGACCCGTTTGCCCTATTCCCGTCCTTTCTTTTCCCTGTACCTTTGCTCCAGTCTACTATTCGTGTTTTCCCTAATGAGACCATCATATCTGCTTTCCGTGTCCATGTCCAGCTACTCAGCCTAGCTAACAGAGTTTACGATAGCTCGCCTAGGAGTTTAACTCAGTCGAGTGCCTCAATCTTACTCTGCTGACTCGCCCATTTGATTAGACAACTTAATTTTGGTCATTTTCAACCCATTTTCATTTGTAAAACAATAGTTTTCTGTAATTCAAGACTCCCTATGTTAGTTTCAATGCATATTCACATTATTTGACATATTTTATCTAATGAATGTTTTTAATTTTTTATTATTTATTTAATTTCTTTTATTAAGTTATTTATTCATTATTTTTTATTTCTAGTTATTTATATATTTGTCGATTATGATACATGCTCGTATGGTTATTTGTCATTATTGATGATATATTTACTTATGAATATTAATGTCAATCATGTTTATCAAATCTTATTTAATTACATAGGAATTTAATTTTTTAGTTTTTTTTAATTATTTGCTCGCATACTTATTATTTACTTGTGTTTAGATATGTTCATATATTTAATAATTATATTGTTATTATTCATGACTAATTATTATTAATTAATTAATTTCTATTACTCGATTATTAATTTATTTATATGTTACCTGGCTCGCATATGTGGTTATATTTATTCACGTTTAGTTACATATCTATATAGTGGTATTCATATTATTATTATTATTCTTATTCATGATTAATATAATGCTATGCATTTATTATTAATATATTGATTCATGAGTTTATTTATTTAATTATTTATTAACTAATGTTATTTTATTGTTCCTCATTATTTATTTACCGATTTATTCTCACGCATGCTCATTGTTATTTATTATTATTTCAATGTGTAACGACCCGGCCATTTGTCACAACATTGTGAGCCTAGCTGGCCAGGTGTTACTCACAATTAAGCAAATATGTCTAACATTTTTTTTAACAAAAACATATATAAAGATCTCACAGTCTTAGACCGTTTCCCAGTAGCCACACTTATTTCTCAAATAAATAATAAAAGGAGTCCTCATATTTATTTTGCTCCATGCCCTGGTTGTCAATCACCTACTTTCGTATCTGCACATACCTGCGGAGGCAATTCCGCGTTAGTGATTACAACACTAAGTAGTATAATAGATAAAACAAATCAAGTACATTCTACTATTTCCTTATGTTTATTTTAATATGCGGTGGAGCGATTCCGCTATACTCCAAAACAATGCGGAGGAGGTATCTGCTGTGATCCGCACACCCCGGCCGTAGCCTTTTTGTGGGGAGGCTACCACTACTGTCTCCAGTGCCAGTGCCTCGCACACCCCGGCCGTAGCCTTTTGTGGGGAAGCTATCACTGCACTCAGGTGATTGCTACGCCCCGTTTGTGGAGAACCTCTCACTACCAATTCTAGTGCCAGTGCCTCACACACCCCAGCCATAGCCTTTTTATGGGGAGGCTATCACTGCACTCAGGTGAATGCTACGCCCCGTTTGTGGGGAAGCTCTCACTACCAATTCTAGTGCCAGTGCCTCACACACCCCGGCCGTAGCCTTTTTATGGGGAGGCTATCACTGCACTCAGGTGAATGCTACGCCCTGTTTGTGGGGAAGCTCTCACTGCCAATTCTAGTGCCAGTGCCTCACACACCCCGGCCGTAGCCTTTCTATAGGGAGGCTATCACTGCACTCCAGTGCGATGAAGGAATCGCTGTGCCTCGCTCACCCCGGCCGTAGCCTTTTTATGGGGCGGCTATCACTACTCCAAAACAATGTCGATGCATTACACAATTTACGCACATAATATGACCCCGTGTCGGACTGAGTCAATTCTTTGACCCCGGTTGCACTCGGTGCATGGTGGTCGAATCTGGGCTCAGGCCGACCTAGGCTACCAACAAGGAAAGTACGATGTTCTACCTATTATACATACCTGACTTGTGATTTCGTTTGACTGTGACCCGTGAACCCTAATCTAAATGAGGGCATAAAATTATACATTAGTATAATTTTATTTTGCATGAACCTACATGCAACTTACATGACTAATATACTATCAATTTTAAATGATGTAATTAGTTCATGTTAGTCTTCATTCCTTATTAAATTTTCAGCAATACTATTGATAATTAATTATTAACATGTCCATTTAGAAAACAACTAAGCAATCGACAAGAACCCCATGCATAAGACGCTGGAGATCTAGCAACTTGGCAGGGCGTCTTCAACAAACCTTGCATGCAAGAATCGTAATGGAAACAAATAAGATGAGGGATGAAATACTCACACAGTAATGGGGAGGTCGCCTGGGACGGAGATGAGGGATGAAATACTCCCTCCTCCTGCATATATATACACTTCAACCATTCCCTCCATTAAATTCTCATACCCCATCATCCATTGGTATTTCCTAGGTTCAACGAGCCCCTTCATTAAACTCTCACACCCCATCATCCCTTGGTATTTCCTAGGTTCAACGACCACTTACTTAAATTCTCACAGCCCATCATCCATTCATGAATAGGTATTTTCTAAGTGACCTTAAGTCGAACCATGACCAGTCGACTTGATAACCAACCATATTTGTTCATCTATATTTATTTCATAATATTTAGGTTCGAGTCTTGTAATAAAAATCATGGTTTTTACACAATGTTTCCTCGAGTACCTATCATTTCATTTATTTTTCATTTATTTGTTTCAATTGTTTTATTTCTTTCATTGTTGGTTGTCATACTTCGATTTGCATGTCATGCATTATTTTTTGATTTGTTTGGTCTTGCTTATTGTTTAGGCTAATGTAATTGTTAATATGTGCATACACCACGACCATGTATCATATAGAGTTGTTAGTCTTTACTTTGTAGTGGGTTTTGATGCAGGTTCCATAATTCGAGCTCGCCGTAGATGTGTCCTTACACTTGAGCTTGGACCATAGGTCTTTTAGGACAGTTCTCAGATTCTATTGTGGATTTGATTTCTAGATAATAGGATGTGTTAAGCGGATAATTTATCGGATCCCACTTAACATGGGCTATATATACGCATTTTACTTTTGTGATTAATAACCCACGAGGATGATATCCATCGTGTTGTTTTCAAACCTGGCTCTACCTCACATTGCCTTCGGGCCTACTTATATGATTCAGTTCCCAACCTTATATATAGTTTTTATCGAGTTTTCAATGAGCTGGGTGTTGGTTCATTTGACCATGTGTATACTGTGAGTGGGCACATACGTAGGCAACAGTGGGCTCCAAATTAGTGAGAGGGTTGTTCCATTCTCGAGGGATTTTGACATCTCTACATCTTGAGCTTCCTCACACCCAGAACAGCGTGGAGTATACGGGTATGTTGTGTGCAGAGCATGTCTTGACTTGTGGTATCAGAGGGTATTGAAGGTGATTGCCTTAGCGTACTTAGCCCTTGTGCTCTGGGCCAGGAGTTATATGGAGGTACGGAGTGGGCGTAGGTTATGTGTTTTTTCCAAAGAGTGGGTGTAAAACCTGCGATTTGAGTTAGGGTTTTATATTCAGAACCGGTCGGTTCAACCGTTATTTTTTTGAGTTGAGTCAGTTTCAGGACACGTGTACCGAGTCGATGCTGGTCGCGTGTATGAGCTATGAAGGTCATGCGTACCCAAATATATGATGATAATGTCATGAACACAGCAGAATAGAATGAGTTATCAGAATATATAAGAGTATGCAGTTATTTTTTTTATTATATATAGTGGATCGTAGAACTAGTTTTAGGCAGTTTATCACGTTAGGATGCGTTACGGGTATTTGTGTGGGTTGATAGTTCTAGAGCATATAATTATGATTTTTTTGGTGTTGTTTGATTTTATGGGATTTTTCCCAATTTTTTTTGAAAATTTTTTACGACTTAAATATTATTTTGACTCGAGTTGGAGACAAGTCAAGTAATATTTACGACTTTAACACCACACACCCCCGCGCCCTTCTTTTCTTCCCCAAACCCTTGCCCGACGCAGCCCTTGTGCACTCAGGTGATTGCTACGCCCCGTTTGTGAGGAAGCTCTCACTACCAATTCTAGTGCCAGTGCCTCACACACCTCGGCCTTAGCCTTTTTATGGGGAGGCTATCACTGCACTCCAGTGCGATAGAGGAATCCTTGTGCCTCGCTCACCCCGGCCGTAGCATTTTTATGGGGCGGCTATCATACTCCAAAACAATGTCGATGCATTATACAATTTATGCACATAATACGACCTCGTGTCAGACTGAGTCAATTCTTTGACCCCGGTTGCACTCGGTGCATGGTGGTCAAATCTGGGCTCAGGCCAACCTATACCAACAAGGAAAGTATGATGTTTTACCTCTTATACGTACTTGACTTGTGATTTCGTCTAAATGTGACCCGTGAACCCTGATCTGAATGAGTGCATAAAATTATACATTAGTATAATTTTATTTTGCATGAACCTACATGCAACTTACATGACTAATATACTATCATTTTTAAATGATGTAATTAGTTCGTGTTAGTCTTCATTCCTTATTAAATTATCAACAATTCTAATCATAATTAATTATTAACATGTCCATTTACAAAACAATTAAGCAATCGACAAGAACCCCATGCATAAGACGCTGGAGATCTAGAAACTTGGCAGGGCATCTTTAACAAACCTTGCACGCAAGAATCCTAATGGAATCAAATAAGATGAGGGATGAAATACTCACACAGTAATGGGGAGGTCGCCTGGGACGGAGATGAGGGATGAAATACTCCCTCCTCCTGCATATATATACACTTGAATGAGCCCCTTCATTAAATTCTCACACCCCATCATGCATTGGTATTTCATAGGTTCAATGACCCCTTCATTAAATTTTCACACCCCATCATCCATTGGTATTTCTTAGGTTTAACGACCCCTTCATTAAATTCTCACACCCCATCATCCATTCAGGATTAGGTATTTTATAGGTGACCTTAAGTCGAACAATGACCGGTCGACTTGATAACCAACCATATTGGTTCATCTATATTTATTTCATAATATTTTGGTTCGAGTCTTGTAATAAAATCATGGTTTTTACAGTCTCATAGAGAAGCGTATGGATAGATTCATTGAACATGACATTATGACCTCCAAATGCGCGGTCACAATGATTAGATTGTCTAGACTGTATGATGGGGCATCCATGGGCTACAATTGGAATACACAAACAAGATGGTTAGTAGATGATCACATGCGTAGTTTAACCCATTTAGCGATTGGCCAGCCAACGATAGGAGTTTGACTTTTTATGGGGCATAGATAGAGGGTTGAGCGAGAGTGTTTTCCAGAGAGATAGTGATTCCCTTGTGTTTCGCCAGCACGATTAGGTCCTTACCTTGAGACATAGGGTTGAGCCTACCCTGAGTATAGAAGTACCTTCATGGCACTAATTAGGGTTTACAGTGCAGGGCAGTATGGGCAGACCGATCTTACGATGACGGACCACACCCCAGCTTGAGAATAATGTACATAGGGACTTCAGACAGAACAGACCATGCAGACCAGACGGAGTGATACCAGTGTATGCTCATCGTGGTTAATAGCATTCCTTTAGAGTCCACAGCGGTAGTAGTCATGTGAGTCAAGATTAGCACAACAAATTGGTACGGGATGGCAGGTCTGTAATGACCTGGCCATTCGTCACAACATTGTGGGCCAAGCTGGCCAGGTGTTACTCACAATTAAGCAAATATGTGTGACATTTATTTTTTTAACAAAAACATATATAAAGATCCCACAGTCTTAGACTGTTTCCCAATAGCCACACTTATTTCTCAAATAAATAATAAAAGGAGTCCTCAAATTTATTTTGCTCCATGCCCTGGTTGTCAATCACCTACTTTCGTATCTGCACACCTGCGGAGGCAATTCCGCGTTAGTAATTACAACACTAAGTAGTATAATAGATAAAACAAATCAAGTACATTCCACTATTTCCTTATGTTTATTATAATATGCGGTGGAGCGATTCCGCTATACTCCAAAACAGTGCGGAGGAGGTATCCGCTGTTATCAACACACCCCGGCCGTAGCCCTTTTGTGGGGAGGCTACCCCTACCGTCTCCAGCGCCAGTGCCTCGCACACCCCGGCCGTAGCCTTTTTGTGGGGAAGCTATCACTGCACTCAGGTGATTGCTACGCCCCGTTTGTGGGGAAGCTCTCACTACCAATTCTAGTGCCAGTGCCTCACACACCCCAGCCGTAGCCTTTTTATGGGGAGGCTATCACTGCACTCAGGTTAATGCTATGCCCCGTTTGTGGGGAAGCTCTCACTGCCAATTCTAGTGCCAATGCCTCACACACCCCGGCCGTAGCCTTTTTATGGGGAGGCTATCACTGCACTCAGGTGATTGCTACGCCCCGTTTGTGGGGAAGCTCTCATTACCAATTATAGTGCTAGTACCTCACACACCCCAGCCGTAGCCTTTTTATAGGGAGGCTATCACTGCTCTCCAGTGCGATGGAGGAATCGTTGTGCCTCACTCACCCCGGCCGTAGCCTTTTTATGGGGAGGCTATCACTGTACTCCAGTGGGATGGAGAAATCGCTGTGCCTCGCTCACCCTGGCCGTAGCCTTTTTATGGGGCGGCTATCACTACTCCAAAACAATGTCGATACATTACACAATTTACACACATAATACGACCCCGTGTCGGATTGAGTCAATTCTTTGACCCCGGTTGCACTCTGTGCATGGTGGTCGAATCTGGGCTCAGGCCGACCTAGGCTACCAACAAGGAAAGTATGATGTTCTACCTATTATACGTACCTCACTTGTGACTTCGTCAGACTGTGACCCGTGAACCCTAATCTGAATGAGGGCATAAAATTATACATTAGTATAATTTTATTTTGCATGAACCTACATGCAACTTACATGACAAATATACTATCAATTTTAAATGATGTAATTAGTTCATGTTAGTCTTCATTCCTTATTAAATTTTCAGCAATTCTACTGATAACTAATTATTTATTATCCTCATCCAAATGCCCATTATCTAATTGATAATTTAATTATTAACATGTCCATTTACAAAACAACTAAGCATTCGAGATCTAGCAACTTGGCAGGGCGTTTTCAACAAAGCTTGCATGCAAGAATCCTAATATAAACAAATAAGATGGGGGATGAAAAAGTCACACAATATTGGGGAGGTCGCCTGGGACGGAGATGAAGGATGAAATACTCCCTCCTCCTACACACATATTCACTTCAACCATTCCTTCCATTAAATTCTCATACTCCATCATCCATTGGTATTTCCTAGGTTCAACGAGCCCCTTCATTAAATTCTCACACCCCATCATCCATTGGTATTTCCTAGGTTCAACGACCCCTTCATTAAATTCTCACACCCCATCATCCATTTATTAATAGGTATTTTCTAGGTGACCTTAAGTCGAACCATGACCGGTCGACTTGATAACCAACCATATCGGTTCATCTATATTTATTTCATAATATTTAGGTTTGAGTCTTGTAATAAAAATCATGGTTTTTGCAATGTCACACACCAATGAAGAGCGGACGAGACACGTGTCGAACCTCATTATGAGTCCCTATATACTTAAGGAGAGACAGTGGTTCTTTGGGTCATTTGAACCTCGCCCGTTTAGAAGTGTGTGACAAGTACAGTATCGAGAAACATGTAACGACCCGCCATTTTTCATGATAATATTGTGGGCCTAACTGGTTAGGTGTTACTCAAAATTAAAGCAATTATGTCAAACATTATTAGAAATCATAACTTATAATAAAATCCCACAGTCTTGGACCGTTTCCCAGCAGCCACACTTATTCCTCAATTAAATAACAAAAAGGAGTCCTCATATTACTTTGCTCCATGTTCTAGTTGTCAATCATCTAATCTCGGATCTGCACACCTGCGGAGGCAATTCCGCGTTAGTGATTACAACACTAAGTAGTATAATAGATAAAACAAACAAGTACATTCCACCATTTTCATATATTTATTTTAATATGCGGTGGAGCGATTCCGCTATACTCCAAAACAATGCGGAGGAGGTGTCCGCTGTGATCCGCACACCCCGGCCGTAGCCTTTTTATGGGGAGGCTACCACTACCGTCTCCAGTGCCAGTGCCTCGCACACCCCGGCCGTAGCCTTTTTGTGGGGTAGCTATCACTGCACTCGGGTGATTGCTATGCCCCGTTTGTGGGGAAGCTCTCACTACCAATTCTAGTGCCAGTGCCTCGCACACCCCGGCCGTAGCCTTTTTATGGGGAGGCTATCACTGCACTCCAGTGCCAATGCCTTGCACACCCCGGCCGTAGCCTTTTTGTGGGGCGGCTATCACTGCACTCAGGTGATCGCTATGCCCCGTTTGTGGGGAAGCTCTCACTGCCAACTCTAGTGCCAGTGCCTCACACACCCCGGCCGTAGCCTTTTTATGGGGCGGCTATCACTGCACTCAGTGCCAGTGCCTCACACACCCCGGCCGTAGCCTTTTTATGGGGCGGCAATCACTGCACTCTAGTGCGATGGAGGAATCGCTGTGCCTCACTCACCCCGGCCGTAGCCTTTTTATGGGGCGGCTATCACTACTCCAAAACAATATCGATGCATCACAAGATTCACACACATAACACGACCCAGTGTCGGACTGAGTCAATTCTTTAACCCCGGTTGCACTTCGTGCATGGTGGTCGAATCTGGGCTCAGGCCGACCTAGGCTACCAACAAGGAAAATACGATGTTCTACCTATTATACGTACCTGACTTGCGGGTTCGTCCGACTGTAATCCGCTAACCCTAATATGAACGGGGCATAAAATTATACATTAGTATAATTTTACTCACGTCGAAAATGCATGCAACTAAATATTTAATATATGCCACATTAATTAATTTATTTAATTCGATAAGGTTCAACACTTCTTTATTTAATTAATTATGCTATCGCGTAATTTCTACGCGATTATCTTTTATTGATCCATTATTTTACTTTACGAATTTATTATAAGAATAATCGTTTTATTTATCAAATATAACTTTTATATGATAAAGGTGAAGTCTCTATTAAATATTCCTCATAACCCTTCAATTTAAGTTAATTGCTTTTAATCAGCCGATTAATTAATTACCGTTTATCGTGATCGAAATTTATTAATTTCATGTAATAATTTATAAATTTATTATTTTGACCACTTAACTCATATTCCTTTAAATTAATTATTTCAATGATTTTAACACGAGTTGGTATTATTATTATGATTTTTAACTCAACCCATATCGAGTCAACCCGAAATTACAAAACTGCCATTCTTCTTCTTCTTCTTCTTCTTCTTCCCGTCACCATTCTTCTCTTCACCCAAAACCAGCACCAAGCTCTTCTCTTTCGACCAAAATCTAGATCCTATCCTTCACCCATTGTCTCCCTTTCCTAGCAACCAAATTAGCAGCAACAATCAAAGGGCGACTGCACCACCACAGCGACGAACCAGCAGCCATGGCGACCTCGACCTGCTGCTATGGCGACTCAGACGTGGCCAGCAGCACCGCCCCACGCGTCCCCTTCTTCCCGCACAACAACCCAATGCCCAGAAGAAGAGAAACACTACCCTACAGCGTGGTATATGCAACTGGTCGTGACACAAACGCCATGGTGCTGTTGCTGCAATTCAGCAGGACGTGCTACCATCCTTGGCAATTTCAGCAGGACGTGCTACCATTCTTGGCTGTAAATTCTATGAAATCTCACCTTTAATTACTACAACATGAGTAAGGACGTTGATGCAGCAACTGATTAGCAAATGATTATGACTTGTTGCTGTAATTAATCACAAACACACAAGAATTGCTGCACGGCAGCAACTTATGTTCGTGGGTGAATTCCTGGTTCTAATCCAGTTACATCCTCCCTTTTTCTTGTTGATTTCAGGTCTTAGTTTCCATGATTATCTTGTATTATAATCTTTGATCATATGTATGCATGCAAACTAAGAAGAAGAGAGGAAGAAACTTACCAAAACAATGGGGAAGCTGGCGTTTGTCCAAGGAGCTTATGTGCATGACGCCCCCCCTCCTTCTCCTTATAAAATGAAAGAAGGCCTAGGGTTTATGAAAACACACTTCGTTGCCGGGTAAATGGGTAAGTGATACGGTTCACTTTACTAGTTTAAACGGTTAAATGGTATGGTTTACTTAACCGGGTAAAAATACTTAACCGGTTAACTAATACTTTCCACTTGACCGGGTAATTGATAATTAACCGGGTAGCGGGTAAATAATTTAAATAAATTCATGGATACCAACGTTCGATCCCACCGCGTCGAATATATACATATATATATATATATATATATATATATATATTATTTATTTATTTTTATTTTTTTCCGGGTCTTTACAAAACATGTGCCTACTGTTAGCTGATTGAACTAGAGCCACTTAGGAGCCGTTTTTAAGATTTGTCATTGATTGACTATTCCACAGCCTGATCACCTGTGGCATAGTAAATCATGGTGATCTTAGAGACAAGTCCATAGACCTACCGAGATTTTGGCCACCTAGTATGCTACATAGGGATTTTATCTCCCCTACCATTTGCATGATACCCTAACCTTACCATAGATCAGAGTGGCATACTTATGTAGTAAGTCTTTCTTGGCCTAGTGGATTCCCTGTTTACCTTGCATCAGATACCACATGTGAGGATGAGATGCCCCTATTGAGAGTTCTTGAGCAGTGTGACTAGATTTCCACGAGATTCAGTCCTCCTTTCCTATAACACAGAGATGTCAAACAGAGAGTTTTCACTTGAGATTTCTACTCACCCCTCTTGATATCTATCAGTTCTACCATCAGTTTATCCAGAGGATTGAGATGAGTATACATTGACCAGAGCACAGAGCATCATGCCACAGACCAGATGCAGACTCTCCAGTCCCATGCAGAGTATGTTATCATACTCCTTGAGACACGCTGTGTATGTACAGGTGTTCTCGCCTCCTTTCAGTAGTAGTTAGTGGTTGTATAGATAGTCACCTGAGCCATAGTATGCAGTAGAGTCATAGCAGCTATCCTTGTTCTCTTATATAACAGAGTGAGATACTTGACTCAGGACCGAATCAACTAGGAACCAGTGAGAGGTCCAGTTCCTTATACAGGGACACCTGAGAGTTGGAGGTCATGTCAGAACAGGCACAGACAGCTTAGAAACAGAAGGTTGATATTGATAGCATCACAAACAAAACCCGCCATGACGGCGCAGCTACAGTGAGGATGTACATGACTATCGAAGAGTAGAGGATACAACAGATGTGTAGCCAGCTCCAGGTACTAGTTCAGTAGAACCTCCTTGAGTTGAAATTTCGAGGACGAAATTTTATAAGGAGGGAAGATTGTAAAACCCGCGATTTGAGTTAGGGTTTTATATTCAGAACCGGTCAGTTCGATCGTTATTTTTTGAGTTGAGTCAGTTTTAGGACACGTGTACCAAGCTGACGCCAGTCGTGTGTATGAGCTATGAGGGTCATGCATACCCAAATATATGATGACAATGTCATGCACACAATAGAATAGAATGAGTTATCAGAATATATAAGAGTATGCAGTTATTTTTTTTATTATGTATAGTGGATCGTAGAACTAGTTTTAGGCCGTTTATTGCATTAGGACGCGTTACTGGTATTTGGGTAGGTTGATAGTTCTAGAGCATATCATTATGATTTTTTTGGTGTTGTTTGATTTTATGGGATTTTTGCCATTTTTTTTGGAAATTTTTTACGACTTAAATATTATTTTGACTCGAGTCGGACACGAGTCAAGTAATAATTACGACTTTACCACCACACATCCCAGCACCCTTCTTTTCTTCCCCAAACCCTTGCCCGACGCAGCCCTTGTGCGGGTCGCCATCGCTGTTGCCGTGGACGCCCGCCCGGCCGCCGATCGTCGCCACCTAGCCCAACGACTACATCGCCATGCTGCCCGACCAGGTCCGGCCCCTATCGGGCCGCCGCGACGCCACGCCTGCATTGCGCTTCCTTCGCCGATTCCGCCGCCGGCGACCGGCGCCGCCGCGGTCGGTCGATCGCCTCAGCACCCTCAGCGCTCCAGTGACCTTCCCCGACCGGAACGGAGGCCATCGCCACCGTGGCAGGCCGGATCTAGCCACCATCACCTCCAGCTTGGTATTATACATTTTCTGGTGAGCCACCACCTCGGTCGACCACGTCGACATCGTGGATGTGTCGGGCTCACCGAGCCGGTTCCAATGGTACCCTATATGACCCCTATCCAACTAGTAGATGCCACCGGCAATTGTAGCCAGAAAACCGCTGGAAAGGTGCCAAAAAACCAATGAAGCTACCGGAAAATTGGATTTGCTGGAATTCGCCAGATCATCTGAGGAGTTCATCCAGTCGATCCTGATCGAATGTCGGACGCCGATGAGCACCGAATTCGAGCTTCGAGACAGGCGAAGGAACCCTAGCCGTCCCCAATTGCCGATGATGTGAGGTATAATTACCTCCGAATTAATAATTTAAACTGGATGATTATTAGCACAGCATGCTAGAGTTGATTTATGATGTGATTGATAGTGTATGGAGGATAAGTTATGAAGTGATAAGTTACATGATGTGATTGATAGTGCATGGAGGATGAATGATCTAATGAGATAAGTAAATATGAGCATGCTAAGCGAGTATGACGTAAAAACACAGTAAATTGGTATAAATAGGATTAGTGAGAATTATTTTCATTCTTATGAATATTTGATTGTTGATTGATATTTATTGAGTTCGATGCATCATTTAGTTAGCTGGCGTTAGTATTTAGTTTTGATGTGTAGGTACGGAGTAGGAGCTCACCGCCTAGGCGCGATGACACGCTTGGAGCTTCTACCAGGTCCGTTTAGGACTCGACTTTGTTTTACGTCTTTCTATTGTATGTTTATCTTATCATTTGCAGGACGGGTTAAGTGGCGTTTTATTGGATCCCACTTAACTCGGGCCGTCTAGCCGAACAGATCCTCGAGGATGATTTCGAAAACAAGATCCACCACAAGTTGCCTTCGGGCCTATTATATAAATCCCTACCCAGCCCTATATATATGTAGTTTTCGCATTTTCAGTGAGATGAGAGATGGAGAAACTGACTGCATGTACCATGAGCGGATGCCTTGATAGTCAAAGCGGGCTCTGGATTAGTGCTAGAGGACTGTTCCATTCCCGAGGGATCTTGACAACTCCGCATTTGAGTTCCTCACACCCGGAGAACGTGGAGGTTTACAGGTACTGTTTAGTACAGCACATGTCCAGACTTGTGGTTAAAAGGGTATTAAAGGCGACTGCGTGAGAGTACTCAGCCTTCGTGCTCAAGGCCAGGAGAAATATGGAGGTAAGGAGAGGGCTTAGGATAAAGTTTTACGTGAAGTACTGAAAAAGAAGTGCCGAGAGTGGCATAGTAGCAGTAGCAGATCAGTAAGTTCGGGATGCTACCGGGTTGCAGCCCAGTGGCTCCTCAGTAGTGCCCTTCAGAGTGTTCACGTGGAGTATATGATATTTTCTTTCATATGAGAGTTTGTTTTCATAGCCAGCTTGTTATAGTTATTTTATTTTCTAGACCAGTAACACTTGTTACTTACGTGTTTCTATACTATATGTAGGTAACAATTACGAGTTGGAGGAGCCAGCTTGGATGGAGGAGCAATGATGTCATTTGCACACATGTCTGTTGATAGAGTAATTAATATTTTGCTATGATGTTATTATCTTGAGAATGACGTGAAATGCTGAGACATGATATGTTGTGATTAATGCTTAAGATATGATGATAGGACATAATTAAGTGCTAAAAGATGATGAGATGATGTGAACATAAATAGATTGGGCAATGGAAGCATGGTGGGTTGAGACCCAAGTTCTAGAATGAGCTACAACATGTTAGATTTTGTATTTTGTATGAATGAAATTGTTTGATAAATAGTTATATATATATGTTTGCATATGTATATTGATAGGGTGGCCCCTAATTACATTTTTAGGGGAAACTCTTGTCCGTTATATTTCAAACTTTTTATTAATTTTATCGGGATTGTCTTGGTGTGTATTTTGATTTGCATGTCATCATGCAGTACCATGTTAGGATCTATGCATTCATCCATGCATTGAGAGTTATATCTTCATCTTAAGACGCCGAGATTGGGTCCGCACAAGTTGGGTTCGGGTTAGCCGACCTAACCGGGCCTTGTAACATGCCGGTTCGGTTCACGAGCGTGAACCAGTTTTGGAGTGTTACAGGGGGACTAGTTATTGCTGAAAAGAGACATTTGCCAAGAATGGAATAGCATGAGTTATGTTGGAGATGCAATCGAGCCTGCAACTTGATGGCACCTCAGTAGATGCCCTGTGAGTGGTCTGATGAATATCATATATAGGTTTACTTACTCATGGAAATTTGTTTCCACTTGCCAGTTTATACAATTTATTTTTGGGACCAGCAACATTCGCTACTGATGTTTTTCTCATTATATATGTAGGTCATGTTTTCCTATATCTTGGGTTGGCTTGGTGGAAGGACAGATGGTTGTTACACACTTGTGAACAGTGTGCCTTTGTATTATTTCATTCTGTTGTTTGGGTTTGATGGGCATTCATGTATATTTGGTTGAGTGTTGGTTGCACATTAGCAGTGTCTTCCATTTTTAAGATGTCAAGAGGGTTGTTTCAATTTGTTTATCATTTGAGTCTTGCAGATTAATTGATTTAGACATAACTTGACTCAATCGTTATAGTTCTAATCTGGTTCTTAGGTAAACCGGAATTGGGGTCTTACAATTAGAGAAGTAGAAATCTTGTATAATAGGTGTATGATGTCATATTGTTAATGAAATGAAACGGATTAGGTAAAAAGCATGACCGCTGACCGTTAGCATGACCGCTGATCGTAAGCACAACCACCGATTGTGAGAACAACCACTGATTGTGAGCACAATAACCATCTGTGCAAAAATTACCAAGTAGGTAATAATCCCTCAACCCAAGAGGTATGTGTTCAGACAAATTGATGTACCACCAACCTATAGGACCACTTATGCACCATTTAGGATTTGTAAAAACGTGTAATATCATAGTAGGACTAGAAGATATAGCTTCTAGGCAGAATAGACGTGATATGCATAGTAAATATGGAATTAACAAGGAAGGCGATAGGAGCAATGCATCATTCATAGGATGACCACTAGACGATGAGTCGACGAGTATACGGTCAAACTAGAGGGGACTACAGCCGAGGCAAAGGAATTAGTAGACATTTTTAGGTCAGTAGTTAGTGGTGATGCCAGATGTTACAAGAGTTTTGTAGACATATTATCTATTGGTGTGCTTAGGTATGAAGCGCCATACAAATGACACCATATAAGTTACCATATAAGTGCAGAAAACTTAGGGTTCAGCTAGAGGAGTTGTGGACTGAGGGATTCATTATCTCAGACACTTTACATAGCAATGCACCAGTACTATCTATTCATAAGGTGGATGGCAACACAAGGCCATGCATGGATTATGCAAAAGCAAGCAATGACCAAGGAGACGGAAAAAAGTGAGGACCAGTGTGGCAGCTATTGATAGTTACATGATAGGTATGGACCTTGTGAACACAAGCAAGCCTTGATAGATAGATTAAAAAGATGTGAAATTGATGTACAGGTAAGGATAAAATGACTATTTGGCGAGTAACATAGTTAACATATGGACCAAATGGTTGTGTCAGCTTGCCTTCATGATGAGATGTTAGATATGTGAGTGTTGGTGGAGTACAATCATGAATATGAATTTGATAGTATAATCGTATGATCATGTATTGTCTTAGCCAGGTGTGTGAAATGGACAGTTAGTTGACTAGTTGACTGAGTGAGCAGCGGGTTAGGCTGCCTGGCCACAAAATTCTATCCATTCATGCTAGTGATATGGGGTGCAGACATAAACAGTCCCTCAGCATGATAGCAATGTATACAACTGACATATTACTTCATGAAGTCTAGAGAGCCCACCACTGTGGTTGTAGCTAAGTGACTAAAGTTAGAGTGCTATAAATCGACACAGGATGATCAGTCACAAATTGCAACGAAGGGATGGAACACCTAGAAAACTCAAAAGAGATTCTTGTAGACCCGAGGAGCGATGGTAGTTCTCAGGGACATGCATTCCCCATCTACTAAGTTGTATGTAACTAGTCCTCTATATAGAAACACTTGTCTATCATTACTGATAACTTGGACCCTTAGGAACTATCCTCATAGGAGTCTTTGCCATTACACATGAGGATGATGGCTAGAGTCACTGTGAATGAGATAACTAGGGTAATTTAGAGTGTACAATTCCTTGGCATACCTATTATGTGACCATACCCTACCTTAGATAATGTGTTCCTTAGCGTGTACAGCCTTATCGTGTTGACATTGTACGAGGTCATATCGATGAGGGTTCTGTTAGATTTCTCTATGTGGTATTCCATGGACTACATCACCCAATAGGAGCTTTGAGTATGGGTTCATACTCGTTTAACTCTTGCCTCAGGCACAAGTCGTGCTTTTAGAGAGCATGGAGTTAGTTCAGCATAGCAGTGCTTATGTAGCGGATGATCAAAGATATATACTTAGCATGCACATGACTTTAGACTTGAGCTTTTCATTGTTTTATGCATGATGATGAACACATTCTAGACTTGGTTATCGTATGAGAATTTAGCATCTACCATCTTTATAGTGTCATGTTGTTGTACCCCCTTAGATAAATTCAAGGACAAAATTTTCTTAAAGGGGGAAGAAGGATGTAAAACCCCAGCCATTGGCCTGATGATTTTAGTTACGATTCACTCATAAATGGACCCAATTGCTTTATGTTTAGTTTTGTTAATTGTATGTATGGTATGAATGTATGGTATGTAGTATGCACACCAGAACACGTATTGCCACAGTGCTATCTATGTTCCGTCGAGCATGTGGATGTCTTGCCTCACCCCTTTTTTATGGGATACTATATGTAAAAGCCAAAAATAACTAGGTTATTTTATTTATGGTGTTATAAATCTTGGAACGAATTCTAAATATTATTAAATTAAATTATTTTTGGTAATGATATGATAAATGATTAATTATTATTCTTGGGCATATCAGTTTTGTGGTATTTATGGATTATTTTCAATAATATTTATTTATTGTATTTTATTTTATTTTATTTTCCCCTTTTGGTCAAACGAGGTTTGACCACAGGTTGATCCCGTTGGCATTGGGTTGGGAGTTGTGAGAGAGATTTGATTTCCAAAATCTTTTTGTTAACTATCTTTTTGTATTTTGTTATTAGTTGTCTTTTACCATTTCAATCATCTAATAAATTGAGTCAGTTATGTGAAAAATTATAATAATGAATGATGTGGTTAGATGTTATGTGTGAGTTGGTAAAATCAAGATGGTATAAATTTTCATGTAGAATTTAGAAATAGATTATCATATCTCTTCCAGACTAAAAAATAGATTAAGCATGCCAATTTGGTAAAAAATTACAATGACTCTATCACTTTTACCTTTCCATGTAGTAGGCATTCACAATGTTTTCCTTTCTCCCCCTATTCTCCCCCATGACTCGTCTCTTCCTTGTGAGGAGTCTTCCTATCTTCTCTCCAATATAAGTATACCTCTCCTTCTCTCCCCCTCATTATTCTGTTTTCTAACTACATGCATTTGTATTTGTTGTGTACTACACAAATTTTGAGAGTGTTTGTAACACCCAAAATCGGGTTAACGCTTGAGAACCAACTGGCACATTACAGGCTACTACTGTTAGGTCAGCTAACCTAAACCCAACTCGTGTGGATCTAACATTGGCGTCTTAAGATGAAGATACAACTCATCATACATTGATGAATGCACTGAATCTAAACATGATACTACATGGATGACATGAAAACTAAATTACACACCAATACAATTATGATAAAAATTGATAAAAATTCCAAAATACAACGGGCAAAGTCTCACCTAAAAGTGCAATTAGGGTCCATCCTGTCAAAATAATATATACAAATATATATGCATATATCAGTAATTTCAATCACACATAATCTAATATGTTGTATACTCATTCTGGAACTCAACCCACCACCCTTCTACTGCGCAATCTATTCACATTTCCTTTTCCTATCATCATGTCTTTGTATTTCATCTCATCATGTCCTCAAATTTTAGCAGTTAATCATATCACATCAATAAAATAACATCACAACAAAATATTAACCACTCTATAGAGTTACATCTGTGCAAGCAACATCAATGCTCCTCTGTCCAAGCTGGCACATCCAACTCGTGATTGTCACCTACATATAATATAAAAATGTTAGTAACAAGCATTACTGGTCCAAAATATAACTATCACAAACAGGCTATGAGAGCAAACTCTCATATGAAAGAAAACAATCATTTACTCCTCATGAACACTCTGAAGGGCACCTACTGATGAGGCATTGGCCTACAAACCCGGTAGCACCCCTAACTGACTGATTTGTTGCTACTGATGCCTCTCTCGGCATTTTCTTACTTCATTTTCTGGTCTCGAATTTTAAGCCCTCTCCTTACCTCCATATTTCTCTTGGCCTTGAGCACGAAGGCCAAGTACTCTTAGGTAGTCGCCTTTAGTACCCTTTAAACCACATGTCCACAAATGCGCTGTACAAAATAGTACCCGTAAACCTCCACATTCTTCATGTGTGAGGAACTCAAACGCGGAGTTGTCAAGGATCCCGCAGGAATGGAATAGTCCGCTCACTAATCCAGAGCCCGCTTTGATTGTCATGACATCCGCTCATGGTACGTGCAGTCTGTTTCTCCATCTCTCGTCTCATTGAAAACTCGATAAAATTATATATATATATGACTGGGAAGGGATTCATATAATAGGCCCAAAGGCAACTTGTGGTGAATTTTGTTTTTGAAATCATCCTCAAGGGATCTCATCCTCAAGGGGTTATTAATCCAAAAAATTGTTCGGTTAAATGGCCTGAGTTAAGTGGGATCTGATAAAATGCCACTTAACCCATCTTACAAATAATAAAATAAACATACAATGAAGAGAGCGTAAAATAGGGACGAGTCCTAAATGGACCTAGTAGAAGCTCCAAGCGTGTCATCGTGCGTAGGCAGCGAGCTACTACTCCGTACCTACACTTCAAAACTAAATCCTAACGCCCGCTAACTAAATGATGCATCAAACTCAATGAACATCACACACAACACAATCATCATCTACTACAATAAACAATCAAATAATCATAAAAGTGAATAATCCTAACTCATCCTATTCTTACCAATTTTATTGTGTGTTTATAAGTTACATAGTGGTTACTTATCATGCTCCAACTTGTTCTACCTCATTAGATCACTTACCATTCATTCACAATTACTCAACTAATCAGTCCTAACATGCTATTCTAACAATCATCAATTTTAAATAATCAAGTTGGAGGCAATTATACCACATGTCATCGGCGATCTGCGACGGGTAGGGTTTCACCGTGCATCTCGGAGCTCGAATTCGATGCTTAGCGGTGTCCAATGTCGATCAGGTTTGATTGGATGAATTCGGTGGAAGATATGCCAAATTCTTGCAAATCTGGTTTTCTTGCAGGTTTCAGTGGTTTTCCGACGGTCTTCTGGTGGTAGTCACCAGCGGCGTCTACTAGCTGGATAGGGGTCATATTGGGTACTATTCGAACTGGCTCAGTGAGCCCGACGCGTCCTCGACATTGATGTGGTCAGCAGAGGTGGTGGCTTGCCAAAAATGGTAAAAACAGAGCTAGCATCTATCAGTGGCTGGATCTGACCGGCTTGGACCGCGATGACCTCCGCTCCAGTCAAGAAAGATCATTGGAGGGTCGAGGGTGTCGAGGCGACCACCCGATCATGGCGGCAATGGTCATCGGTGGCACAATCGTCGACGGAAGCGTGGCGCAAAGGTGCAGCTTCCTAGCGTTGCGGCGGCCAGATGGTGACCAGGCCTGGTCAAGGCGGTATGGCAACGTTGTGGCAGGGTTAGGTGGTGCCGATCAGTGGCAGGGTGGCATCCATGGCAGTGGCGGCGACGTGCATGGGGGTGGCATCATGGCAAGGGTTTGGGCGAGGAAGAAGAAAAGGTCGGGGGTGTTTGGTGGCAAACTCGTAAATAAGACTTGACTAATCTTCGGCTCGAGTAAAAATAATAACTAAGTCATAGAAAATCTTTAAAAAATCCATAAAATTGGGAAAAACCCCATAAAATAAAACAAACACTACAACATCATAATGACAAGCTCTACAACTAACAACCCACCCAAACTGCCATATAACGCATCCTAATGCGGTAAACGGCCTAACACTAATTCTACGACCTACTCTATATAGAAATAAAATGAACTGGCATACTCTAATTGATTCTGATAACTCATTTTTCTTATTGTGTTCAAGACGTTATCATTATATTCTTGGGTACATATAACCCTCGTGGCTCATACACGCGATAGAAGTCAACTCAGTACACGTGTTCTGAAACTAACTTCACTTAAAAATAGCGGTCGAACCTATTGGTTCTGAATATAAAACCTTGACTCAAATCGTGGGTTTTACAATCTTCCCTCTTTATAAAAATTTTGTTCTCAAAGTTTTAACTTAAAGGTGGTTCTACTGAAACTGAAGCCTAGAAGTTGGATACACATCAATTGTATCCTCTACTCTCCAGTAGTCTTGTACATCCTCACTGACTGTAGCTATGCCTACATGGCGAGTTCTACTTGTGATGCTGTCAATATCAAGCATTCTGAATCTAATACATCTGTAGCTGTTCTGACATTATCATCATCATTTTCTTCTGTTCTGATCCCTACTGCTAAATTGGCTGAAAAACCCTAGTTCACCTCTAAGGGCCTACTAGGTTGGTCAAGCAAATACTCTAGAGTATCGCAAGGTTCTAATCTGGGCTATGTCTGGGAAAACTACATCGAGGGTAAGATCTGCCTGCTAACATCTACCCATGTCTCTCTAATCCTCATCTTTGTGAAAAGTCACCTACATGTTCTCTAAGGAAACTCAATCCTAAGTCCTACAACCATCCTAAGGTGTGCTATGAGTCTTCTGTTAGGTACCAGTGTATAGACTAATGAGCTACACAGCTCACTATCACCAGTCTAGATCCAACTCTCAGGTGTCCCTATATAAGGAACTAGACCGCTTACCAGGTCCTAATTGACTCAGTCCTGAGTCCAGTATCTCATTCTATTCTATAAGAGAACAAGGATAGCTACTATGACTCTACTACATACTATGGCTCAGGTGACTATCTATACAACCATTAACTGTAACTCTGTGACAGAATGGTGGCGAGAACACCGTACATGCACAGCGTGTCTCAAGGAGTATGATAACATACTCTGCATGGTCTGTAGAGCCTACATCTAGTCTGTGGCATGTGCTATGATCTATGTACACTCACCTCAATCTCTTTACTAATTGATAGTAAAACTGATATATCTAGAGGGGTGAGTGAGAATTCTCGAGTGAAAACTCTACTCTAGATTGTATCTCATGAAATCTAGTCACACAGCTCAAGAACCCTTGATAGGTTACATCTCATCCTCACATGTTGTATCCGACGTCAGGTAAACGGGGGAACAACACTAGGCTAAGAAAAATTGCTACATAGGTAGGTCACTCTGATCTGTAGTAAGACCAGGGTGTCATGCAAATAGCAGGGGAGATGTAATCCCTATGCAGCGTACTGGGTGGCCAAAATATCTATAGGTCTATGGACTTGTCTCTAAAATCACCACAATTCACTATGACATAGGTGATCAGCCTACGGAATGGACAATCAATGACGAATCATATAAATAGCTCCTAAGTGGCTCTAGTTCAATCAGCTAATAGTAGGCACATGTTCCTTGATATTGTACTAGTCACACACTTCTAAATGGGTGGGGTTCAAACGACCCAAAGAAGTACTGTCTCCCCTCAAGTCTACAGGGACTCATAATGAGGTTCGACACATGTCTCGTCCACTCTTCAGTGGTGTGTGACTTGCCCTCCTGTACTGATTTGTAGTACTAATCTTGACTCACATGACTACTAACATTGTGGTAGACTCTCAAGCAAGGCTATCAATGAAGATGAGCATACACTGATATCACTCTGTCTAGTCAGCATGGTCTGTACTTTCTGAAGTCTTTGTCTACATCTCTCTCATGCGGGGTTGAAATTCTCATCAGAAGGTTGGTTCGCAAACATCTACCTGCACTGTAAACCCTAATCAATACCATGAAGGTACCTCTATACTCAGGGTAAGGCTCAACCTTATGGTTGAATATGAGAACCTAATCATACTGGCAAAACAAAAGGAAATTGCTATCTCTCTAAAAGACACTTTCTCACTAACCCTCTTTCTATGACAAATATTTTAATACAAATCAAACTCCTCTCACTGACTTGTCAATCGCTAAATGGGTTAAACTACGCGTGTGATCATCTACTAACCATCTGGTCTGAGTATGCTAGTTGTGGCCCATGTCTGAACAATCTGGTCTTTATAACTGTCCCAACTGGAGGTAATACTGTCATGTTCCCAGACTCTCTCCATGCACATCCTTATGAGACTGTCACTAAGAGTGTCTGATCGTGTTATCTTGCAATACACATCTGACCCAAGGGTGTCATGTCAAGACAATGATTGCAAGAGTGCTTCTGAAGTCGGACCCTATACTATCTCATTAGAATACCCTCAAATTTCCTGAATCTTCCATGTTTTTCTGACGCCACTATAGCTATATCTTGTTCTTCAACTTTGACCCTACTAAACTCTAACTAATCTACTCGGTCGGTGGATGAGCAATACACGGACGACAGTAATACGTATTCAGTCGGTGGTATTGCAACTCGATTGGAGGTTGTGCAACTCAGTTGGCTGTTGTGCACTTGATCGGCGGTTGTGCAACTCGATCGGCCGTTGTGCATTCGATCGGCGGTTGTGCACTCAGTTAGCGGTTGTGCAACTCTGTTAGCGACAATTCTATCTAGATGCTAAAAATCTGATCTTGATCGTATACATCGTAAATCCACTCTACTGTCTCTGACATATCTTGGCTGCTAACAACTAGGCTCAGGTTGTCCAACCATACATGTCTGATCTAGAGGAGTTTGGATCATGTGCTGACACATATGATGGTAAACCTATGCTGAACCCACCATAATCTCCTAAAATCTGGAGTGGCTACTTCTATCAGTGCTAACTAGCCTTCAAACAACAATCACTAATCTGATGCCTTATCTTTGGTAGAATCTTGTCAAATATCTGATCCCATAGGCAATGGTGGTCTTGATCTTTTCCTTATCAAATCGAGACGTCCGTCTGGCAAATAAAAGCCAAAGCTGTTTCCCGTAGGTCTTAAACTTGTGGAAGAGGGGGATGCGGTGAAGTGCCCATTGGACTGTCGATCCACCTCGCTAGTCATCCTCATTCATCACTATCTTTTGGAAGTGGTCCATCCCATGTGACAAATAACTTGCCAATATCTCTATAGTTCAAGCTCCTTACTGTTGCCACTTTTTCCTTTTTAACTCATTCCCACAATGTACACCATGTCTCACAAAAGCAGGACTAATGTGGTGGTGACATGCAAGACACGAACACTTGGTCAATCACCCAATTCAATCTCAACTTATCGAACATGTGGACACCACAACTCATCCAAATCTCTTATGCAATGGGCAGAACTAGTGGGCCTCTAAGCCCATCATGACAAGCCTGTCATATTCCTGCTAACATTTGTTGACATCCGGATCTGGTATAAGATGGAATCTTATACCCATTCTACCTCTGCTAACACTACAAGATGCCCTGCTCGCATCTAACTGACCAACAATCTCATATCATGATGAAAATCCATAGAAATGACCTGTCAACTTAACTAAGGCCAATTCCACATATTTCTGATCAAGCCCTAAATACACTATTATCCAAACAACTTATAAAGAAAAATCGTCATGTAAAGAAAATCCAAACATACCTGCCTACTGGACTTACAATAATCTTTGCACATACATCACCCATAAAAGTATCTTACATCTTAATCGACTGAGAGCAGCTCTGATACCAATTTTGTAACACCCAAATCCAGTTCACGCTTGTTGGCGATGCTAACAATCATCAATTTTAAATAATCAAATTGGAGGTAACTTGTAACGACCCGCCATTTTTCATGATAATATTGTGGGCCTAACTGGCTAGGTGTTACTCAAAATTAAAGCAATTATGTCAAACATTATTAGAAATCATAACTTATAATAAAATCCCACAGTCTTGGACCGTTTCCCAGCAGCCACACTTATTCCTCAATTAAATAACAAAAGGAGTCCTCATATTACTTTGCTCCATGTTCTAGTTGTCAATCATCTAATCTCGGATTTGCACACCTGCGGAGGCAATTCCGCGTTAGTGATTACAACACTAAGTAGTATAATAGATAAAACAAACAAGTACATTCCACCATTTTCATATATTTATTTTAATATGCGGTGGAGCGATTCCGCTATACTCCAAAACAATGCGGAGGAGGTGTCCGCTGTGATCCGCACACCCCGGCCGTAGCCTTTTTATGGGGAGGCTACCACTACCGTCTCCAGTGCCAGTGCCTCGCACACCCCGGCCGTAGCCTTTTTGTGGGGTAGCTATCACTGCACTCGGGTGATTGCTATGCCCCGTTTGTGGGGAAGCTCTCACTACCAATTCTAGTGCCAGTGCCTCGCACACCCCGGCCGTAGCCTTTTTATGGGGAGGCTATCACTGCACTCCAGTGCCAATGCCTTGCACACCCCGGCCGTAGCCTTTTTGTGGGGCGGCTATCACTGCACTCAGGTGATCGCTATGCCCCGTTTGTGGGGAAGCTCTCACTGCCAACTCTAGTGCCAGTGCCTCACACACCCCGGCCGTAGCCTTTTTATGGGGCGGCTATCACTGCACTCGTGCCAGTGCCTCACACACCCAGCCGTAGCCTTTTTATGGGGCGGCAATCACTGCACTCTAGTGCGATGGAGGAATCGTTGTGCCTCACTCACCCCGGCCGTAGCCTTTTTATGGGGCGGCTATCACTACTCCAAAACAATATCGATGCATCACAAGATTCACACACATAACACGACCCAGTGTCGGACTGAGTTAATTCTTTAACCCCGGTTGCACTTCGTGCATGGTGGTCGAATCTGGGCTCAGGCCGACCTAGGCTACCAACAAGGAAAATACGATGTTCTACCTATTATACGTACCTGACTTGCGGGTTCGTCCGACTGTAATCCGCTAACCCTAATATGAACGGGGCATAAAATTATACATTAGTATAATTTTACTCGCGTCGAAAATGCATGCAACTAAATATTTAATATATGCCACATTAATTAATTTATTTAATTCGATAAGGTTCAACACTTCTTTATTTAATTAATTATGCTATCGCGTAATTTCTACGCGATTATCTTTTATTGATCCATTATTTTACTTTACGAATTTATTATAAGAATAATCGTTTTATTTATCAAATATAACTTTTATATGATAAAGGTGAAGTCTCTATTAAATATTCCTCATAACCCTTCAATTTAAGTTAATTGCTTTTAATCAGCCGATTAATTAATTACCGTTTATCGTGATCGAAATTTATTAATTTCATGTAATAATTTATAAATTTATTATTTTGACCACTTAACTCATATTCCTTTAAATTAATTATTTCAATGATTTTAACACGAGTTGGTATTATTATTATGATTTTTAACTCAACCCATATCGAGTCAACCCGAAATTACAAAACTGCCATTCTTCTTCTTCTTCTTCCCGTCACCATTCTTCTCTTCACCCAAAACCAGCACCAAGCTCTTCTCTTTCGACCAAAATCTAGATCCTATCCTTCACCCATTGTCTCCCTTTCCTAGCAACCAAATTAGCAGCAACAATCAAAGGGCGACTGCACCACCACAGCGACGAACCAGCAGCCATGGCGACCTCGACCTGCTGCTATGGCGACTCAGACGTGGCCAGCAGCACCGCCCCACGCGTCCCCTTCTTCCCGCACAACAACCCAACGCCCAGAAGAAGAGAAACACTACCCTACAGCGTGGTATATGCAACTGGTCGTGACACAAACGCCATGGTGCTGTTGCTGCAATTCAGCAGGACGTGCTACCATCCTGAAGCGGTTATGAGGAATATTTATGCTATGATAAATATTCCTCATAACCCTTCAATTGCAGCAACAGCACCATGGCATAAAATCTATGTAAATCAAATTTAT
>JAURVB010013664.1:0-114176 GCA_033002965.1 Piper betle | reverse complement strand
CTGCTGTCTACCTGCCTTTCTTGAGATATTATGAAGAAAGTTACTTTTAATAGCCAAACCACATAAAACTTCTCAACACAATCCTTCTCCCTCATTATCTACATACTATCTTTGTGTTATGCTCTTCCTAGGATGAAGAGTATACTAGTATGTCGATCTACAAAGGCGATCACAAACTGAAAGGTCCAAATATGGACTGGAACCACTGAGTTCATCAAGTCCTTTAAATCTTGCTATGAGCGTTAATCAATCTAAAAGGCATAATTAAAATTCGACGGTTATCATATCTAGTCATGTATGCGATCTTCGAAATGTCTTCTACTCTAATCTTCAACTGGTAGTATATTGGCCCCTCAAATCAATCAACTTCAAGAAAATGACTGCTGAGCTCAAGCTGGTCAGGCCGAACTAGATCATCAATACAAGGAAGAGGACATCTGTTCTTAATAGTTGCATGAGTTGCCATCCTGTAATTGGTGCGTAAATGCATGTTTTCATCATTCTTCCTCACTTTAAATAGCACTAGCTTACACCCACGGAGTGACTTACTCAGGATTTGATGAACCCTTGATCCAACAGTGTCTGTAACTGTTCTTTGAGTTCCTTGGAGGCTCAAGAGGTGTCATTTTGTACGGAGCTCTAGAGGAGTATGTGTTTGTGTTTGGAATCTACTCAATGGCGAGATCTACTTCCCTGTTCTCGCAGAAATCCAGTAATCTCTTTTGGAAATATATCCATAAATTCTTTGACCACTAGAATTTACTTATCCATAAATTCTTTGACCACTAGAATTTACTCAATGTTCAGTCTATCCCTGAACCATTCTGTAACCAAAACTAGTGTTTCCATTATCAACTCCTGCCTCAGTTTATATGCCTCATGCATTCAGATAGGACATCCGTCTTTGTTCTCTATCTCTGCCTTAACCCTGGAAAAAAAAAGCAGCATCTACCATGTGAAAAGCCACTGTCTTTCTTCGGAAAGCTATCATGCTCTTTACTTGAACATCGAGTTCATTCCACCTATCATATCCAGGGTGGGCATCGGTCGGACAGACATCAGACGAATTATTGTCCGCGTCTGTCCGAAATTTCGTCGGACAAAATTTGTCCGACCGACTTCGGACATCGAATTGTCCGTCGGGCCCAAGCAATGTCCGCGGACAGACCAAACCCTCTCCGCCGCCGCCACCTCCGCAGCCGCTGCCTCCTCCGCCGCCGCCTGCCGCCGTAGGAGGGTTGGCAATGTCAAAGACGGCCGCGGCGACGGTCGCCGGCGGCGGAATCGACGACGCGAACAGAGGGTATCGGCGGCGGAATCGACGACGAGCGGCGATTCCGGCGTCGTGGAGGCCGGGCGACGGCGGGGGCGCTCGGGGCATCACGGCAACGCCGCGGCGGGGCCTGGCGGCGACGATCGGCGGCCGGGCGACGCGGCGGCGGTGGCGGCGGAATCGACGACAAGCAAAGATTCCGGCGTCGTGGAGGCCGGGCGACGGCGGGGGCGCTCGGGGCGACGGCGGCAACGCCGCGGCGGGGCCTGGCGGCGACGATCGGCGGCCGGGCGACGCGGCGGCGGCGGCGGCAGCGACCACGCAAGGGGGCGGCGCGGTTTGGACGGGGAAGAGAATGGGTCGGAGGTTTGATTGATGGCAATATCGTAAATAAGACTTGACTCGCTAATGTCTCGAGTCAATAATAATAACTAACTCGGAATAAATCCTAAAAAAATCCATAAAATCAGAAAAAATTCCATAAAATAAAATAAACACTACAACATCATAATGACATTCTATAACTAATAACCCACCCAAATTCCCCGTAACGCGTCCTAATGCGGTAAATGGCCTAAACTAATTCCACGATCAACTATATATAAAATAAAAAATAATTGGCATACTCTCATATATTCTGATAACTCATTCTTTTCTGTTGTATTCATGATGTTATCATCATATACTTGGGTACGTATGACCCTCATGGCTCGTACACCCGACCAGCGTCGACTCAGTACACATATTCTAAAACATACTCGACTTGAACCGACAATTGAACCGATCGGTTCATAAGCATAAAACCCTGACTCAGATCACTGGTTTTACATTATGTTTATAATGTGATATATTTTTTTCGAAGATGGATCATACAAGTTTGTTATTAAATATCGGACACTCGGTCGGTCGTTCGGTCGGACAAAAAAATGTCCATGTTTGGTTTGTTTTAATTCGGTCGAATTCGGTCGGTCAAATTCGGTCGGACATACTTCGGACATCGGACAGACGGACAAATTCGGACGTCCACGCCCACCCCTAATCATATCAAATTTTTGTAGTTTGAACAATATCAAATCAGCTATAAGCGGTCGCTGTTGAATCTCAACAAGGACACTAAGCACATACTCGCCTGTAGCCATCACACCACCAGTGGGAATGGACACTAACAATGAATATCCTAACTCTTCTATCTTACATTCAATTCTACATGGGTGCGCATATGAAATATATGAGTTCGTGCAACTAGAATCAAATAGAACTCGTGCAGGTACAAAGCCATTGAGAAGCGTGCCTATCAAGATTGTCTTGTCCTCCAGTGCCTCTACCACTGTGGCTACATACATCCTTAGTGGCTGCTACTATGTTAGGTAGTAGGTGTTGTTGGTGGTATTGCCTGATTTCTGACCCCTCATGATTCTAAGCTGGCCGTGCCTGTTGTCTACCCCTCTACGGTCTGGCCAGCCCTGACTATGTACCCTTGGTAATGTCCCCTCTGCTACTGTCTGGATGACTGTTGGTCTCTGCCTCTCTGGCCCTGACCTTGGCTCTGTTGGCCTCTTTCGGGTTGCTGATGTTGGGGAGCTAGAAGTGTAAGTTTTTGTTGAAGTGCTAAGAGTACCAACTACACTGGCCAGTTGGGCACGTTACAGCAATGTGCCCTGGCTAACCACAACTGTAGCTCACATTAATGCCTACTATGCAGCTCGATAACTCTATGTCCTGGCTGACCGCAACTGTAGCATGCATTCATGCCTGCTTTACACTCACCTCCATGACGATGTTCACAAATTTGACAGAAAGGTGGTCTATTGTTTTGAACTTGGCCTTCCATAGCCCTCATGATAGTTAAGATCAAATGTGTCAATGAGGATGTTGTGCTCCCTCATAGCCCTCATAGACGTCAAACAATATTTGTTCGACATCTTTGTTGTGCTCCGTACTATGGCTGATATGGCTTGGATGTTGTTGCCTCTGATCAAAGTCTCAGTGTGGTCAAGTAGCTATAACTCACTCTACCTCTCCTGCAGCTCTCATTAGATCACCAGAAGTGGCAAACTTCCAATCCAAGTAGGCCATCCAAATCTCACGATGTAGACCCTCGTAAAAGCGCTTGATTCTCCTTCTTTTATTCAGAACCAAATCCGGTGTAAACCTTTTCGGAGCTTTAAATCTAGCCTCATATTGCATCGCTATCATGGGAACCTATTTTTGTGTCTGAAATTGCCACTTCTTTCTCTTCCTGATATATGGTGGAAAGTACTTTCCATCGAATTCCACTCTAAATTCTTCTCAGGTGATGTCCTGAGGTTGTCAGTGGAAAAATGTGGAACTCATCATTGAATCCCACCATATTCTGGCTTCATCTTGGAATGCCCCTACAATGATGCGCACCCTGTACTCCATTGGGTATGTCATACTACCAAACACTCTTATGGCTATTGATATCTATAGGAATGCCTCCTCTGCATTCAACTTTCAAAAAAAATGTCGTCCACCATTTTTGTAACACCCTGTTTCAGTTCACCTGTGAACCAATCTAGAAATGATTACCGGTGACCGAACTATTCGTTAATCTACTTGATTTGGTTAAGCCGACCTGGATCTACCCTCGGTGTCTCAAAATGGTGATGCAGCATGCAAAGCATGGATGAGATGCTTGGGTTCTAACATTTTCCTACATGCATGCCATGATATACAAACAAGTAAATAAACAAATCAAACAAATGAAAAGTTCAAAAGAAATATCTATTTTGAAAACCAAAACGGACAGAGTCTCCTCTAAAAGTACAATAGAAGCCACTCTGTCAACGACAAGCAGTATATATTTATAACAATAAATATTGAAAACACAGTCCAAACACAACATATTTTTTAGATTCTAGTTATCCACACTTCGTAGCTCACCTTGTTCATTTTCCACTTTCCATCACAAGTATAATATCTATAGCAGTTTACAGAATAGCATTCAAATTCCATTATTTACACAGTTCAACATATCACCAATTACAGTTAGTAGGTACATCTGTGCACAATTTTATTGCTGCTCCTCCATAGTCTTGATAGCGCTCATTCCTTGAGGTTCTTACCTACACATATAATAAAAAAATGCCAGTTTTGAGTGTTACTAGTCCAAAAGTAACTATTAACAAATTGACACATGAGAGCTAACCCTCTTGTTAAATAAAAACTTCATTATTCTTCCTCAAGAACTCTCATAAGGGCAATAATGGGAGCCGTCAACCTCGGGCGACAGTGTCCACTTTCCATTTTATTCTCTTTCCTTGGCCATTTAAACTATCCTTTTGCGCGGGAAAATCATTCTCTTTCCTCTCAGCCCTCTACATCCTCCGTATTACTCCTAACCCTTCAGTACCCTTTGAAACCACAAGTCTAAACATGTTTTGCATAGCAGTACTTATAAACCTCCACACTTCTCTGGGTTTGAGGAAGTCAAAGATGGAATTATTAGAATCCCTCAGGAATGGAACAAACGCTCACCTATTCCAAAGCCCATTTGACGAACGCACACCCTATCTCAAGACGTGGTCATTGATTTCTCTCATCTCACATCTCACCGAAAACGCGAAAACTATATATACATAGGCTTGAATAGGGAATTCAGTATAATAAGCCTGAAGGCATTATGAACTGGATCTGAGTTTTAAAAACAAACTCGAAGGATCTCATCTTCGAGGGTTATTAATTCGGAAATGTGATTGGTTAAATGACCCCATGTAGAGTGGGATATAATAAATCCACCACTCAACACGTCCTGTAAAATCATAAAAAAAGATTAGGTTATTTTATTTAGGTTTTTGTAAATCTTATAACGAACTATAAATATTATTTAATTAAATTAATTTTTGAAAAAATTAATATTATAAATTATCAATTTTGACCTTTAGCATATTAGGTATAATGATATTTATAATATTTTTAGGATTTAACATCTATTTGTATTAACTTAATAATTACTTTGTGACTTTATGTTATCACACAAATGACTTTTTGAATTCCACACATATTTATAAAATTTAATGTAATGACTTCTTTAATTCCACATATATTCTTCTATATAAAGGAAACGTTCTGTTGTTAAATAAAACATCCTCTGGATTACTTGAATTCTACACATTTGGTTTTAGAGATATTATATCCATATTAAAATCATGTGTTGTAGTTGCGGGTACATCATCACAATTTCAGATCCGTATAATTACTTGAAATGTTATATATTTCGATTTGGGAGTCTTGGACAGCCTAAGTCCACATTCGATCACCATGCGCCGAGTACAATCGAAGGCAAAGAATTGGCTCAATCCGACACAACACCCTTAAAAAAATTACTATGTGGGAGTCTTGGTCGACTTGAGTTCATATTCGACTACCATGCGCTGAGTGCATCCGAGGTCAATGAGTTGACTCAATCTAACATAGGGCAACACCCCCATAAAGATTAAATACCTGCTCCCATGCCAAAATGGGTGGCAGGGCACAGTGGCGCAAGACAGCTCATTATGCACTTGTGATACCGAGAGGGTGAGTCAATGGAAAATATCAGTAACTACAGGCCGAGGGCCATGTAGCGTGTGTGCGCATACATGGGATTGTAGCTGGATGGGCAGCCACCCTCCCAGCATATTAAGAGCTCAGCATAGGCTCATAATCACTAAAAGATGTAATTTAGATGTTGTAGAATATCTTAATTATTTCTTGTAATTATACGACTAGGTGGCATCGGTCGGACAAACATCGGACAAGTTAGTGTCCGTGTCTGTCCGAAATTTTATCGGACAAAACTTGTCCGACCGAGTTAATGTCCGATTTGTCCGTCGGGCCCGGACAACGTCCGCGGACGGTCCGAAATTATACCCTAATTATTAACTTTAACCCTACTTATCAACCTAATCCGCCGCCGCCGTCGTCGTCGCCGTCGCCGCCGCCACCGTCGCTGCCGTCGCCGCCACCGCCACCGCCACCCACCCCCACCCCCGCAGCCCTCTTCGCCGCCCTCCCCCAACCTCCGCCGCCCTCCCCCGACCTCCGCCGCCCTCTCCCCGGTCGCCGCCCTCCCCCGGTCACCGCCCTCCCCCGCCCTCCTCCTGCCCTCCTCCCGCCCTCCCCCGCCCTCCTCCCCGCCCTCCTCCCGCCCTCTCCCGCCCTCCGCCGCCCTCCCCGCCCTCCGCCGCCGTCCCCCGCCCTCCCCTTTCCTCCTGTCGGCGCCCTACCCCGACCTCCGCCACCGCCTCGACTCCGCCGCCGCCTACCTCCGCTGCCCCGCCTCCGCCGACTGCCTTTGCCACCGCCTGCCTCCGCCAGACCGCCGCCCTCTCGCCTCCGCCGGTCCGTGGGCGGCGCGGCAATGGTTTGGACGGGAAGAGAAAAACGGCCGGTGGTTTGAGCAATGGCAATATCGTAAATAAGATTTGACTCGAGTCGACTCGACTCCGTCCCGAGTCAATAATAATAACTAACTCAAAATAAATCCTAAAAAAATCCATAAAATAGAAAAAAAATTATAAAATAAAACAAACAATATAAAATCATAACGACATGCTTTATAACTAATAACCCATCCAAATTCCATGTAACGCGTCTTAACGCGGTAAACGACCTAAAATCAATTTTACGATCCACTATATATAAAAATAAAAAAATAACTGGCATATTAACTAAATTACAAGTAGTTTGATATGATTATTAATGCGAATATATAGTTCTAAATTCCTAAATATAAGAGTGACTTTTATCCTTTTTATATGTATGTCATTTTTAGATATTTAAGATATTAAATATCGATTTTATGTATAAATTTAATTAATTTTACTGTATATTTATATTTTAAAATTTTTATAAACTATAATATTAGTCTTATAAATATTAAAGACATTATATTATTGATATAAAATATCGGACATTCGGTCGGTCGTTCGGTCGGACAAAAAAATGTCCATGTTTGGTTTGTTTTAATTCGGTCGAATTCGGTCGGTCAAATTCGGTCGGACATGCTTCGGACGTCGGACGGACGGATAGTGTTTTTATCACTAACGCGGAATTGCCTCCGCAAGTATGAGCATGGAAGGATGGGTAGAGTCGGGACAGCTGGAGGACTTTATTATTGGACTATTCTTTTCTCGAGATTGTTTGCATGGCAGTGGGATTTTGGTTTGGTTCATGGGGCTTAGATTATTCCGAGCATTTGTATATTAAATTTATTGTTATGGATTTATTTAAAATCTTAAAAATTAATATAAAATTAATTTACGAGACACTTAGTTTCATATAGTAACACTTGGCTCATGGCTTGGAACAGGCGGGTCGTTACATGTCCGCTTACCTGTTAAAACAAAACACGACAGAATGAGACAATAAATCAAGATCTAGTCCTAAAAGGACCTGGGAGAAGCTCCAATCGTGGTTGGGCACCTATGCGGTAGCTCCTACTCTATACCTACACATCAAATCTAGAAGCTAACGCCCGCTAATTGAATAATGCATCAAACTCATCATGAATACCACACAACACAATCATCATCCATCAAACAATCATCAACCCTCATCTCAATAAGAATATCCCTTGCTCATCCCATTCACGCCGATTTTATTATGTTTTTTAAGTTACATTGCAGTCAATTAGCATGCTCAGATTTAATTTACTTAATTAGATCACTAACATTCATTCAATATCAATCAAATCATGCAAATCATCACTGCATTCACAGTCAGGCATTCATCAAGACAATTAATCAATCCTAAATTAGAGGTAATTATACCTCCCGTCATCAGCAATCGGCGATGGCTACGGTTTCAGTCATATGTCTCCGATGCTCGGGGTGGCACCCAAAGTTCAATGGGTTCGATTGGATGAGTTTGGCAAAGATGGATCGTGAATTCCAACCAATCAAAGTTTTAGCAGGTTTCAATGGTTTTGCCAGGCTATATTTCGCTATTTTTGGCAATTTCGATGACTGCTACGTGGTGGCTATCGCTAGGGATGGAAGTGTGCAGGGCTACCCTTGGCATTGGCTCGGTGAGCCTAACGTGTCTATGATGTTGACGAGGTCGGCGGAGGCAATGGCTCATTAGAAAAAGTGCAAAACAGGGGTGGTCGGTGGTAGGGTGACGAGATCTGGCCGAGATGGGTGGCGTTGGGCTCCTCTCCGGATGAGGAAGGTCGTGGGAGGGTCGGCGACGTCGAGGGCAACTAGATGGCGGTGGTGAGAGGTCAATGGCGGCGGGATCGCTGATGGGAGTGCGGCGCGGTCGTAGCGGCTTCATCACATCGAGGAGGCCAGGCGATGGCTGGACGGTGGGGAATGGTCTGCGATGTTCTGGCGGTGACCAACGGCGTCGATCGGAGGTGGTGCAGCTGCCAAAGGTAGCATTGATGGTTTGGGGGAAAGAGAAGCATGGGGGGGCAAGAATTGGTGGCGATATCATAAATAAAAGTTGACTGACTCCAACTCGAGTAAAAAATAATAACTAACTCGTAATAAATCCTAAAAAAAGTCCATAAAATATGGGAAAATCCCATAAAATATAATACATACCATAACACCACAATGACATGTTCTATAACTTATAACCCGCTCAAACTAGCCTATAACGCATCCTAATACGTTATTTGGCCTAAAAATAATTCTACGACCAAATACATAAAAATAATTATACGGCCTAAAATACTTTCATATACCCTAATAACTCATTTCTCACCATCTTTTCGACGTTATCATCATATAGTTAGGTACACTTGACCCAGATTGGCCTTGACTTAGCATGCAGCTCGTGAAATTGACTCAACTCGAACTGACGGTTGAACCGACTAGTACGCTAATGTAAACTTTGACTCGAATCACAGGTTTTACAATTTTTCACAAACTTTTCATAATGCCATAGTTCAAAATTTCTTGCCTCAACTGATCTGTGAGACCCTTCTCCTAGCTCATACTATGAAAACTATTGTCTTGTACACGTCTAGTACACTGTCTAATCCTACAGGTCCACTTCACCTTGTAGTCTGCCCGCTACTTGCTACTATAGGTTTGTTGACATCTGGGCTCATTCTTGTCTAAAATATGGCAAACATAGGAGTCATTGTTGGAATAGTCATCTGTTGCAGCGATGGAGAAGGAGGCGGTGGTGGAGGGCCCATGAGACCTACTAGCTCTCCTCGTGCCTCATCGTCTATTGCTCGTCTCTTCTTAGCTCTAGCCACCGAGAGGGCTATCTATCTGAGCTCTCTCATGAATTCCTCTTGGTTTTACTACATCTGTATCTAAGCCTCAACCAATCTGGCAATCACTGCATATCTCTCCTTTTGACTACTGCTACTGTCATAACTGTCATGGTGATGGCTATCTCTGCGTCGACTAGCTGAGACTAGCGCACTGGGATATCCTGGTGGCATAGTGGTCCTTGGTCAACTAGATGTTGTGTCACTGTGACCATTGTCGGGACTGTCTTGTCTCGGCAATGGAGGGGATGGGGCTCTAATTTGTATCCTGCGAGCATGTCTCACCATTTTGCTAGTAATCTTGCTCTAACCTGAATACCCCGTCACACCACTGATTGGTCAGAAAATTTGCAACAAAAACAATACAAAAATATACCAGTCAGTACAACTCGGAGCAGCTTTTGACACATGTAACCTATAATGCATCTACCATCTTAACCAATTAAGGGTTTTAGATCTGATACCAAGATTGTAATACCCCAATTTGGTTCACCCGCAAACCGAACTAGAAATACTACTGGCAACCGAACCTTTCGCTAATCTACTTAATCCGGTTAAGTCGACATGAATTTAACCTCTGCGTCTCAAGATGGTGATGCAAGCATTCAATGCATGGATGAGATGCTTAAGCTCTATCATGATTCTAGATGAATGCTATGATATGCAATCCATATTCAAACAAAACAAACTCATTAAAAGTTCAAAAACTAACGATTCTTAAAAATAAAACTAACAGAGTCTCTCCTAAAAGTGCAGTATGGGCCACCATTTCAATGACAAATCATATGTATACATGATAATAAAAGTGGAAAACATAGCAAAAACATGATATTTTTTGTAATATTTCCATTATCATCATTTTCATCATCTTGAATTGGGTCTTGACCCCATTAACTCACCATGTTCCATTCTAAGCATAATAATATCACACATAGATCATTTCATACAATAAGACATTAAGAAATTCATCTACCACCAATCACAGCAATTCATGTGTGCATGTTGCATTGCTGCTCATCCATAGTCCTAACAGTACTCAGTCATTCAGATTCTCATATACATATATAATACCAAAACATCAACGAGTGCTACTTGTCCAAAAATAAATAATAATTAAACGGCACAAGAGAGTTGACTCTCCTGTTAAATAAAATCATTCATATACTTCTGTATTAGAAACTCTCATAAGAGCACTAATCAGGAGCCATTGGCCCCAGCTCGACAACGTCCCATTAACTACATAAAAAATATGATGTTTTTCTCGCAATATTTCCATTCTCATCATTTTCATCATCTCGAATCGGGTCTTGACCCCATTAACTCACCCTATTTCATTCTAAGTATAATAATATCACACACAAATCATTTCATGTAATAAGACATTAAGAAATTTAGCTATCACCATTCACAGCAATTTATCACATCACTTTCTTATTCAGTCTCAGCACGTACGTGTGTGCAAGTTGCATTGCTGCTCCTCCGTAGTCCCGATAATGCTTAGTCATTCAGATTCTCACCTATATATATATAATATTAAAGCGACCAGTAACAAGTGTTGCTTGTCCAAAATAACTAATAATCAAACATGCACAGGAGATCTGACTATATTGTTGAATGAAATAATTCAAATACTTTTGCATTAGAAACTCTCATAAGGGCACTAATGAAGAGTCGTTGGCCTCGGCTCGACATTGTCCCATTCTGACTTGTCAGATACCTTGGCAAATTTTCAAACTGTTCCTTGTGTGAAAAATCAATTATCCTAAAGTCTTCTACATCTTTTGTATCACTCATCTGCCCTATGCACAAAAGTCGAGTATTCTCAGGCAGGTGCCTTTAATACTCTTTGAATCCACAAGTCTAGACATGCGCTGCATTCTAGTACTCATGATCCTCCATGTTTGAAGTTAACTATTACAAAATTTTTGTTTCATTTACATTATTTTCTTGTCAACCAAACCCTCGTGCACGAAATACTTAAGTTAAAACAAACAAGACGACCCCGCCTTGTGAGTTGATTTGGATAAGTTAAGTTGGGCCAAGCCGAGGTGGAGAGAAGTGGTGGTGGCTCAGTGGGGATGCTTAGTGAGTCACCGGCGATCTTGTCAAAGGGCAGCAACTCTCGTGAATCCCAGAGGGAAGATAATTAACCATCACAATGTTCATTAAAATAATTTAATGACTTATTTATGAAACATTTAATTCCTCTTATTTATTAGCATGAAATCTTTCTGCTAAATTCTAAATTAAACAAAAATAGAAATCAATTTATAATTAATGTATTCTAATCTATATTCAACACTAAATTATAGACTGAATCAAGTCAAAAAAGAAAAGAAAAGAAAGGAAAACAACTAACGCTCTTAGCTTGATTTTGATTTGGGCTAAGTCATCCCTTTAAATGTGGTGAACCCAAGTTAAAGAAAGTGAGCCAATAGGTAAAGTTGAGAGATCTCATAATCCACCCACCTTAGGAAATTTTGTCCCCAAAATGCCTATACTTGGCATGTTGCTAGCCACAGCCCACGACCTTTCTAGCTCGTGACCGGCAGCATAGCCAACATCCCTAGTCCACCCCACCATCTAACACGGAACCAGGTTGCTCTGATACCACCTATAACGACCCACTCGTTCCGAGCCACGTGCCAAGTGTTACTATATGAAACTAAATGTTTCATAAATTAATTTTCTATTAATTTTTAATATTTTTAATAAATCCACAACAATAAATTTACTATATAAACGCTCGGAATAATCTAAGTCCCATGAACCGAACCAACATCCCACTGCCACGCAAACAATCTCGAGAAAAGAATAGTCCAATAATAGAGTCCTCCAGCTGTCCCGACTCTACCTATCCTTCCATGCTCATACCTGCGGAGGTAATTCCGCGTTAGTAATAAAAATACTAAGCCGTATAATTAAATAAAACAAGTCCATAAACTCCCTATCATTATCTATAATAATGGCCGTTGTGACTAGTCCACCATATCCGTAATTGGCTGATGGGTCAGTCCACCATGTCCGTAATTAGCTGATGGGTCAATCTGCCATGTCTGTAATTGGCTGATGGGTCAGTCCACCATGTCCGTTATTGGCTGGCAAGTCCAATCCACCATGTCGGTTATCGATTGGCAAGTCTAATACACCATGTCGGTTATCGGTTGGCAAGTCCAGTCCATCATATCCGTTATGGGATGATGAGTCAGTCCATCATATCCGTTATTGGCTAGTGAGTCCAATCCGCCATGTCCGTTATCGGCTGATGAGTCCAATCCGCCATATCCGTTATCTGCTGATGAGTCCAATCCGCCATGTCCGTTATCGGCCGGCTGGCGAGTCCAATCCGCCATGCCTGTTACCGGTCGGCCAGCGAGTCCAATCCACCATGTCCGTTACCGGCCGGCCGGCGAGTCCAATCTGCCATGTCTGTTACCGGCCGGCCGGCGAGTCCAATCAGCCATGTCTGTTACCGGCTGGCCGGCGAGTCCAATCCGCCATGTCTGTTACCGGCCAGCGAGTCCAATCCGCCATGTCTGTACCGGCCGGCGAGTCCAATCTGCCATGTCTGTTATCGGCTGGTGAGTCCAATCCATCATGTTCATTATTTGATTATGAAGGACGTAGCCCATATCAGATTAACTCAATTCCTTGAACCCGGTTGCACTCGGTGCATGGTGGTCAAATCTGGGCTCAAGCTGACCAGGTTGTCCACAAGGAAAAATATAATATTTTAAATAATTATACGAACTTGAAATTGTGATGAGGTATTTGCAATTACAACACATGATCCTAATATGAATGTAATTTCTCTAAAACCAAATGTGTACACAAGCTATCAAGAGGATGTTTTATGTAACAATAGAACTCTCCTTTATATAAAATAATATGTGTAGAATTTAAGAAGTCATTTTATTAAATTTTATTAATATGTGTGGAATTTAAGAAGTCATTACATTAAATTGTATAGAAAAGAATGTAATCACTCATTACTATATCATTTATATGATAATGAAAAGTCAAAAACTTACTATTAAGTGAATATGAATGGTTTATAAATGATATTGATTCTTAAGAATTTATTTAAGTAAATATTATTTATGGTTCGTTTTAATATTTATAAAACTATAAATAAAATAACTTAATTATTTTTTTCGGGATTTTACAATCTCCTCTGCTTAAGAATTTTTGTCCTCGAAAATATAATAAGAAGAAAAATTGGGGTTTTATGGCCGATTAAAATATAATATGTAACACCCCGTTTCGGCTCACCCGTGAATCGACCCGGAAATGTCACCGGCGACCGAACCGTTTGTTAATCTACTAGATTCGGTTAAGCCAACCAGGATCTACTCTCGGCGTCTCAAGATGGAGATGCAAATGTGAAATGCATGAATGGGAACAATTGGGTTCTAACGCGGTCCTACATGCATGCTATGATGTACAAGTAAAATAAGACAAAACAACAAATGCGAAACCAGAAGAAAATATATACTATTTTATAAAAATACGGTAACACATAACAATCTACCATGACATTTAATCATTATCTCATTCGTTTTTACCTGAGCCGAGTCTGAACTCCAAGGCTCCCTACTCATTCATATTTATCAGTTCGTTTCATAACAAGTAATTCATTCAAGCAAACACATCAAAATTATCATTTACATAACAATAACACACCATCATTATACGTTACACGTGGCAGGTACATGTGTGTGTGGTTCCATGCTGCTCCTCCGCAGTCCCAACAGCTTTCATCGCTTGCATTCCTCACCTACATATATATAGAAAAACCGTCAGTAATGAGTGTTACTGGCCCGGAAAATAACTAATATCAATCTGGCACAGGAGAGCAAACTCTCCTGTTGAATGAAAACCATATACTTCCTCAAGAACTCTCATCAGGGCACATACGGGAGCCGTCGCCCTCGGGTCGACAACGTCCCCTCTCTTTCACATTCTCATACCTCGGCCATTTCTCTATCGCTTCTCGCATCAAATCTCATTCCTTTCCGCCCTCTGCACCTTCCATATTACTCCTGGCCTTGAGCATGAAGGCCGAGTACGATCAGGCAGTCGCCTTCAGTACCCTTTGAAACCACAAGTCTAGACATGCACTACAATGCAGTACCCGTGAACCTCCACACTTCTCCGGGTTTGAGGAACTCAAAGGTGGAGTTGTCAGGATCCCTCATTCAACCTCTCACAAAAATGCTGAAAACTATACATATATATAGGTCTGGATTGGGATTTATACAATAGTCCCGAAGGCAACGTGAGCTGGATCTGAAGTTCGAAAACAAACTCGAGGGATCTCATCCTCAAGGGTTATTAACCCGGAAAATTGTTGGCTAAATGGCCCGAGTAAAGTGGGATCCGATAAAATGCCACTTAACACGTCCTGTATGTAATAAATCAAATACACAATAGAATAGCGTAAAAACAGAGAACGAGTCCTAAACGGACCTGGTAGAAGCTCCAAACGGGTCCACGCGCCTAGGCGGCGAGCTCCTACACCGTACATACACAATCAAGTTAAAAACTAACGCCCGCATGATGAATCACACATCCTATAGCACGCACACGCAATCAACACAATCACGCATCAATCATCACACATCAACCTATATCAATTCTAGCAAGTCTACTTAGGCTAGTTTGCATTAGATCATGATCATTACCTAGTTACACTAATTAGTTTCTTAGCCTCCATTTTTAACACTACTCAATCAAAGAAATTTCATATTTTATCCTTAATCAAATCTACATTTATATATATTATTATAACACACAATTCACCAATCCTAGAATGCAATTCTAATAATCAATACTTTCACATAAGTAAGTTAAAATGACAGACATCAAGTCTGATCGCCGGTTAAAACTAATCAGATCGGGACCCAATTCAGCCTTAATTTTAAATACTCCCAAGCACGAAAATCATATTCCGCTATAATTCTTAAAATTCTTTTGACTCTAAAAGTTCCCCTCCATTTCATAACTTTCTAAGCGAATTCCTATGAATTATACTTTATTAAAAGATTTTATAATTGGTTCACTGAATCAAGTAAAAAAGTCATTAAAATAAATCAATTTACGTTTACTATAATCAATTGAATTAATACATGGAAAATAACTTAACTCATATATTGATCGATTTTAAGTGACAAAAAGCCTATAGTTAATAATTTTATGCGCTCTTTTGTTTGTTGGATTGAAAAAATAGAAGAAATGACTATGAGTTATTCCACTCTGCAGCTTACTGTGGAGTTTAATCCTGGGTGCTTAAATTATGATATAAGCCTACCCTCAAATTTGAGGGGATCCACCCCAAGACAAGCTTAGCTTAGGACATAAATAATCAATGAGCAACTTATGAACCCATATTGGTAGCTGTGGAAAGAGGGTAAAAATAATTCAGTGTAGATGTGTTTGCAGGGTTAGGTGGGTAAGTAAAATACTTACATCTATCAAGCAAATAAATAATCAGGAAACAAGCATGTACCTTGTCTATGTGGATATTATATGGACGATATGTAAGCTAATGGTACACAAACATTTTGGAACGGGTAAGACTCGCGAGTTGATTCATACAAGTTAGCTTGGGCCGAGCCGAGTCAGACCCAATTGAGTCAGGAGAAGTGCGGGCCGGATCAGCAAACCCGTCATTCCAACAGGCGACCGGGAAGCTAATTGACCATCACAGTTTTTCAAATGGTTTAATGCCTCATTTGTGGAACTAATTCTTAGTTTCTATCAGTATATTCCAAATCAAAAGAAATCAAGTCAAAATTATTTTTATTCTAATTTAAAATAAATTATAAATTAAATCGAGTAAAACATAAATTAGCTTGTATATACTCACAACTTGATTTGATGATAAACCGGGCCAGACATCAACTTTGAGTACGTGTTTAAACTAATCAAACTCGGACGAGACCCTTTGAGCCCTGATTTTACATATTATATAACTTTACGTCCTAAGCTTCATGTTAATGTGAAAAAAATATAGATGAAAGTAAAAATTTTAGATGATCAACTTACAAAAATTTGTACGCATATAATATATTTAAAAATATCAATACTTTTACAATGTCATTTGCTATCCAATGAGTTAAAAAATATTTTTCCATTTTTCTTAGTTTTTGAGTAATAAAAAAGAGAAATATTTTTATGACCATTTAAGAATAGCTAGGCACATAAGGTAATCATGTTTATTTTATGTTCTCATAAATGTAATCATACTTAATTTGTATTCAAAATAATTGACTATAATACTTTATACAAAATTATTAACTATAGCTATTTTTCAAAAGGTTGACTCTTATAAAATTGTTCAGTCCGTTTACATTATTTTCATGCTAATCAAATAGACCAGCTTCCTTAGCTTAATTGACGATCAGATGTGTCTCCACATAGATTAGGTATATGTCTGTTGATGATTATTTATTTTCATTTATTTATTTATTATTTCATCAACTCAATTATTTTAAATATTGTATTTGATCTAATTTAATATTTATGTCATGCTTATTGCGAATATATAAATTCAATAAAAAATCGTGCTAATCTATTGTCAACAATGTTTTATGCTTAATTAGTTATCATATGCTTCCTTATTTAGTTCGTGATTGTTTAACATAAGTGACTATTTATTCGATGCCCTTCTCAATTTATAAGCTTTCTATTGTTTGCTCGCCCGGAATTAAACAGACATATTTAGGGGCCACCCTGTCAAAATCATATATTCAAACATATATACGCATAGCAACAATAGCATTCACACAGACTTCTAATCTACTATATTCATCATTCTATGAACTTTGGGTCCTAACCCATTACACTTTGCTGCGCTACTCTGATCATTTCATTTCATGTCATTGTCATGCCTCAAACATTTAATCATAGAATGCTTATAAAATAACATCATAAACAAAACATTAAACATTCAATCACCCAATGTGTGTGTGCAGAAGACCTTATTGCTCCTCCGTCCTGGCCGGCACATCCATCTCGTGCTTATCACCTACACATATATAAGAAAAACGTCAGTAACAAGCGTTAATGGTCCGAAAAGAAAATAACTATAACAAACTGGCTATGAGAGCAAACTCTCATATGAAAGAAAACAACATATACTCCACGTGAACACTTTGAAGGGCACTACTGAGGAGCCACTGGGCTGCAGACCCGGTAGCATCCCGAACTTACTGATCTGCTGCTGGTACTGTGCCGCTCTCAGCACTTCTTTTTCAGTACTTCTCGTGAAACTTTATCCTAAGCCCTCTCCTTACCTCCATATTTCTCCTGGCCTTGAGCACGAAGGCCGAGTACTCTCAGGCAGTCGCCTTTAGTACCCTTTGAACCACAAGTCCGGACATGCAATGTACTAAACAGTACCCGTAAACCTCCACGTTCTTCGGGTGTGAGGAACTCAAACGCAGAGTTGTCAGGATCCCTCGGGAATGGAACAGTCCGCTGGCACTAATCCAGAGCCCGCTTTGACTGTCACGACATCCTCTGCATGGTACGTGCAGTCGATTTCTCCATCTCTCGTCTCACAGAAATACGAAAACTATATATATATAAGCTAGGGTAGGGAGTTATATAATAGGCCCGAAGGCAACTTTTGGTAGATCTTATTTTCGAAATCAACCTCGACGGATCTCATCCTCGATGGGTTATTAATCCGGAAAATGTTCGGTTAAATGGCCCGAGTTAAGTGGGATCCGATAAAACGCCACTTAACCCGTCCTGCAGACAATAAATCAAACATACAATAGAAAAGATCATAAAATCAGAGAGAAGTCCTAACGGACCTGGTAGAAGCTCCAAGCGTGTCATCGCGCCTAGGCGGCGAGCTCCTACTCCGTACCTACACATCAAAACTAAATACTAACGCCCGCTAACTAAATGATGAATCACACACAATGACCGTCAATCAACGATCAAATAATCATAAATATGAAAATAATTCTAACTAATATTATTCATACCAATTTTACTGTATTTTTCCTAAGTTACATCGTACCCGATTAACATGCTCAAATTTACTTATCTCACTAGATTACTTATCCTCCATGCACTATCAATCGCATCATGTAACTTCATTCATAGTCTGGCATTCATCATGATAACTACTCAATTCTAACATGCTATACTAACAATCATCATCAATTTTAAATAACTCAATCGGAGGTAATTATACCTCACGTAGTCAGCAATCGGCGACGGCTAGGGTTCCGTCGCGTGTCTTGGAGCTCGAATTCGGCGCTCATCGGCATCCGAAGCTCGAACGGGCTCGACTGGGTGAGCTACGCGGAAGATCCGGTGAATTCCGGCGAATTCCAGAAATTCCGGTTTTCTGACGGTTTTCGGCGGTGCTTCCGGCAGTTTTCCGGCGACAGTCGCCGGCGGCGTCTACTAGCCAGAAAGTGGTCGTGTTGGGTACCCTTGGAACCAGCTCGGCGAGCCCGACTCATCTACGAGGTCGACGCGGCCAACGGAGGTGGCGGCTCGCCGAAAATGCACAAAACCGAGCCGGCGGTGATGGTGGCTAGATCCGGCCGGCCACGGCGGCGATGGCCTCCGCTCCGGTCAGGAAGGGTCACTGGGTGGTCGAGGGTGCTGAGGCGACCACCTGATCGTGGTGGCGATGGTCGCCGGCGGCAGAATCGGCGGCACGACCGAAATGTAGCTGCGGCGCTAGGCGAGGTCCGGCATCACGGCGACCTGGCAGCGACGGGCTGGTCGGGCAGAGCTAGGGGCGACGATCGGCAGCCGGGCAGGCGTCCAGCAGCGGCGCGGCATGCGCAGTGGCGGCGCGAGCAAGGGTTTGGGGAAGAAGAAAGGAAAGGTCGGGGTGTGTGTGGTGGCAAACTCGTAAATATTACTTGACTCGTGTCCGACTCGAGTCAAAATAATATTTAAGTCGTAAAAAAATTCAAAAAAATTTGGGAAAAATCCCACAAAATCAAACAACACCAAAAAAATCATAATGATATGCTCTAGAACTATCAACCCACCCAAAATGCCCGTAACGCGTCCTAACTCGGTAAACGACCTAAAACTAATTCTACGATCCATTATATATCATAATAAAAAATGAACTGCATACTCTCATATATTCTGATAACTCATTCTTTTCTGCTGTGTTCATGACGTTATCATCATATACTTGGGTACACATGACCCTCATGGCTCATACACGAGACCGGCGTCGGCTCAGTACACGTGTTCTGAAACTGACTCGATTCGAAAATAACGGTCGAACCGACCGGTTCTGAATATAAAACCCTGACTCGAATCGTGGGTTTTACAGAGGGTCACAAGTTCAAACCCACTAACCTTAACTTTTTTAAAAAAATACAAGAGAGATACATTCCATTGTGAAAGGCCACTGCTTCGAACTTGATTAATCTTAATTTCTAAATTCATATTGACTAAAGTCATTATAATTGTCTTGAAAAAATCTAATAAAAAATAAATCACATAATTATAATTTATCTATTCTTTCAATTAAAATATATCATTAAAGTCAATCAAATTTATCCGGTAGAAATCGTGCATGTTGCGATATCTTCCCTAGTTTTTTATTAATAAAAAGAAACTCAATACTAACTTTTAATTAAAATTAAGAGATTTAACCAATCAAAATACAAGAAAAGCTAAAAAATAGCATAAAAAATTTTCTGACATATAAGGTCACATGTTTGAACCTGAATCAAAATTTTAAACTTCTTACTAACAAGAGTCTTTGTAATTTCTATTAAAAAATAAATAAAATAATTATAATTTATCTTTTTATTCAATTAAAATATATCTTTAAAGATTATATATATATAAAATATTAAATTATTTCAGTCTATCTTATTACTTGATAATTTATATTTAAAATTAAAATTTATTTGATATATATAACGTGTAACGTGACATTTTGCCTAATAATAATCCGGGTTAGCACAATCGGCCGATTCCGAGTGGAATCGGCCGATTTAAATCGGATCGGCAGCGCGCCGATCCGATTTCGGGGCCGAATCGGTCGGCCTCCGAATCGGGCGATTTCGCCCGATTCCGACCGATTTAACTCGGAATCGGAATCGGCCGATTTAAATCGGAATCGGTTTTTTAGTAAATTACTAAAATACCCTAGGTATGATTTTTATTAAATTATTTAAGCATGGGTAAAATAGTAATTTGGATTTTAAAAACCTAAAATCATACCCATCTCCCCCGCTTCCGCCGTCGCGCTCGCTCCGCCGCCTCCGCCGCGCTTCCGCCGTCCGACCTCAGCTCCGCCCGACCTTCCGACCACGCCACCGCCATCTGACCTCAGCTCCGCCCGACCTGCGGAGTGTGCTGTGGAGCGCAAAGGCGAGGAGTTCGGGTGGAATCGGCGGCCGCCCTCCGCCGCGCTTCCGCCGCCCGACCTCAGCTCCGCCCGCCTGCCGACCCCGTTTCCGCCTCCGCCGTGCGTCCCCGACTCCGGGCTCGCCGCCGGCGGGGTAAAGAGCGGAGGGTGGCATTCTCGTAATTAAAAGTTGACTCGAGTCTAACTCGAGTCAAAAATAATAATTAATTCTAAATAATTTAAAAAAATCTTAAAAAATATTTAAAAATATCATAAACTATAATACACAGAATAATATCAAAATAACATCAATACCTAATTTTAATATATTTATATTATGAATTGTCAAATTATTATATATGACCGATTAAACTAATTTGGACCGATTCAACTGAACCGATTCCTGGCCGATTCAGACCGATTCCGATTCCGATTCCGACTCCCTGGAAAACCGATTCCGATTCCGATTCATGCAACCATGATAATAATATATATTGATGTGCTAATAAACGTTTCCTATTGCTACTTGAAGTTGAAGGGACCTTAGATAATATATTTTGAAACTACGTACGAACCGACGAACAATGGAGGATAATTATCGTCCACCCATCGATCCCTGACTGTTATAAAGGCAAGGCACGCTTGCATTTAACGTGCAAATCAAGATGGCGGCCTCCATGTCTTCCTCTCAAATCGAAGCAGTAAATCGCAAGATCGAAGGGGCAAAACGAGATGCGAAGCAAGCAAGAAGTACGGTTAGGGATACAAAAAGAGGATTAGAGGGCAAGCTAAGGAAGCTTTGGGAGACGTATTATCCCCATGAAGAACAGGAGGAAGTTGAACGTTTGATTCTAGCCACAGACAACCACCTCCTCCATGCTTGTGAAAGTCAAGTCTTGGTAGATTTGTGCACAAACTGGTTGTCAAACATTAACTTAGGCAATTCCCAGCAAGAAGTCGTCGCACTTAACATGTCGGAGATTAAGAAGTCGGCCGGTTCGGCAAGGACGGCAGTGGAGGGCATGAAGATGGAAAGGAGGAAGGGAAAGGATTAGAAGTCTGTCCTATATGCGTGAAGGAGCTGCGACTGGTTAGGGTTACCCCTTGTTCCCATTCCTTCCACAGCGTGTGCCTATTCAAGTGGCTGTCCAGTTCAGTTGGGTCTAACTCTGGGTCATGCCCAATTTGCAGATCTTACTTACTGCCAACTTCTCATTCGGATGAAGATCAATAGTTTTATACTTTTTTTATATGTACTTCATAAAAATCAATTTGTATCTGACTCCATCTTTCAATGATTGGGAGAACTGTGTAAGAACTAATTCAATTATTGCACGTTGAATGGTAGAGTATTTTTTTCAATGTATATATATACACATACTTATTCTTTGAGTGACCAATTTTTTGCAAGAAAGATAAAATATTTCGAAATAAAGCAGGAAAGTTGCAATAGGTCCAAAATTTGTATCTATTTAGTACGAAGGGTGATATATAAGATGGAGTTTATTTATTTATGTATTATTTATTTATTTGATAATTAATTTAATTTATTATTTTTATTTATTTATTTTATTATTTTTTAACAAAGCATGTGGGCCTAGCCCAGGTCCGACTAAAACAAGGTACCAGATCCAACCCGACCTCAATATATCAGGTATGGTTTCAACTATATCAGGTTCGGATTTTGTTAATACTCTTTTCAATTGGCTCTCAAAGGACCTGACCCTATAAGAACCTTAATCCAAAAATATTTAATTTTTTTTTCAACCTTAGTTTTCTTTATGTAACATATATATAATATATTTTTAAAAATATATTATAATTTTCTTACAATAAAAATACTTATCTTAAATTATTTAATTTTTGTGTATTTTTATATAAATATATGCAATATATTAATTTATTATCGTTTCGCTTCTAGTTTAGGTCCAAATTTACTAAATCAAGTTTGAGACATGTTTTGGTTTAAGGTTTAGAGTTGTGTTCTAGAAAACTTACTCTAAGTTGGGTTTGGGCCTCTACACTACCCTACACCCACAATCCAATTATCCAACCCACACCCTTCCACTGTCACCTCTACACTGCAGCCAGCAGGATTCGAACCAGTGGCGGAACGTAAATCGTAATGCTAAAATATTGAGAAATTAGGATCAATTGCTTTGTGATATAACCCTCCCATAACTCTAGTTTTAGTCTTAACATTGGTATCGTGAACCAAAGTTAATCAAATACTGTTTTATTATTTTTTATAGCTTAATCCTACTTCATTGATTAAGAGTATTCTCTACAAATTTTATTTTTACAATTTTACTATCTTCCTCTTTTAATGATTAACAAATTCAAATTGTATCTTATAAATTATCATCTTCTCTTTTCTTAGTGCAAGGTTGACATATATATCTGCCGGGTTGAGAATTATGTATGGCCATATTGAATAAAACGGGAAACTTAAAGGGTAATATTTTAAAATATTTATATTTAGGATTATAGAATTAAAACGGTAATATAATTGTAAAACAGATAAAAACTATGAATGATAAGTTGCAGAAGAGATAGGATTTCCCAATATATTTAACTAATATTCATTTTGTTAATAGGAATGAAGGGCAATGTTGTATACATGTAAGAGGACACTTGGCCAATTCTTGTTAAAAATTTTAAAAATTTCAGCTTAGATATGTTTATATATCCATTTTGAGGATACAATTGTTATATACAAACATTAAAAATATTTTAATTTTGCATTTAAAAATTTTAAAAATTAATTAATTAAGTATTAATAATTTAAAGTTTTTAATTTGAAAAAAATATTTAAATTGGATATATCCTTTCTAAAGATTTTTAATTCAAACAAAAGTATACGACAAATTTTCTAATTAAAAGATAATAATAAATAAATGAAAAATTAAAATTCCATATCATGTGACATCATTAATTAAGTATGTAATATTATATAGCAAAGTTTATGTTAAGTAATATAATTATAAATATATAAATAGAATTTATCGATTAATTAACATTCAGAGTTTGAGTAGAACAATATGAAAAACAACAACGACGACAACAATGATAATGTTATATTAAATAAGTAATTTGGGCACATAGAATTTTATGGAACTAGAATCTATCACAATGGATGAAAAAATGGTAAAAACACGACAAAATAAAAGAAAAAAAGAGCATCGATACTGAGTGCCCCGAGTTGATGATTGACTTGTTTTATGTCCAAATCAAGCTCTTAGCACAAGCCAATTTATATTTTGATTCAATTTATAATTTAGTGTTCTATATTAAGTTAGAATAAATAAATTTTGTATTGATTTCAGCTACTTGCTACTTGCTAGACTGGGTTATGTTTGGATTGGCTCAATTTGTTATTACGTATTTACTTAAAATTTGATAAATTAACTTCAGCTAGATTTATATTTGTGTTTGCAATCGGAATTAACTCAAAGTTTACAAGCTAATGAAGGAGAACTATTTCTTTAATTACATCAATTACACATAGTTTTAAATGTCATATTATTGACCATACTGGTTTTTTTGGTAGTATGAGGCATATTTGATTTAACCTGGTCAAATGAGGTTAAACTATATTCTAACTTTATAAATAAAACATTTCTACTTATTTAAAATTTTAAATAAATCTAATGTTTCTTAGAATAGTATTTATTTAATTTGTTGCTTATTACATTAAAGCTATATATTTTAATTTAAAATTGTTTAACTTAAGATAAAACCTAATTGTCAACTGTTATTATAACTTTCTACTACTATTATATTCATAAAAATACGACGCTGTAATTTAAATAAAACAAGAAACTTAGAGAGCAATATTATAAAACATTTATATTTAGGAATATGAAATTAAAACGGCAATATAATTGCAAAATAGATAAGAACTTTGCATGATAAATTGCAGAAAAGATAGGATTTCCCAATATATGTAACGAATATTCATGTTGCTAATAGGTATGAAGGGGCAACATTGTAAACATGTAAGAAGACACTTGGCCAAATCTTGTTAAAAAATTTTCAGCTTATATATGTTTATATAGTAGATATAGATGATATACAAAATTAAATTCTAAAAATACTAATAAATTTTATTTTAAAATAAAAATAGTAAATATCTATTTAAATTTAACATGTAAATATTCATTTTTAGGTAACAACTGTTATATAAAAGCAGCACAAAAAAAAGTTTTGTACTGAAAATTTTTAAAAATGAGTTAATTAGGTATTAATAATTTAACGATTTTAATTTGAAAATAAACTAAAATTTTAAATTGGATTTATCATTTTTAAAGATTTTTTATTCAAATAAAATTAAACTCCAAAATTTCTAAATAATAAATACTAATAATTAAGTGAAAAATTAAAATTTCAGATCATGTAGACATCTACATTAAGTATGTACTATTATGGAACAAACTCTAAATAGAATTTATCAGTGTTTTTTAAAGATTCATAATTTGAGTAAAATACTCTAAAAAAAACAAGAACTATAACAACACCGATAATGTTATATTAAATAAGTATTTTTGGCACTCCGAGCATTATGGAACACTAGACTGGTTCCCGTTTCAGCTGTTTTTCCTAAAAATTTTGTTACACTAGAAAGTGTTCGATTCGGTTTATATCTAAATTTCAAGCGCAGCACGAGCTGATTTATGCTAGGATAAGCTTAATTTGCAATTAAATATTTACATAAAATAGGATTTAGCCAGATTTATGTTTGTGTTTCAATCGGCATATACTGAACGTCTAAATGATAGTGAATAAAAACTATTTCTTTAATTATATTAATTAAATCATAGTCATAAATACTGTACCATTGACCCAACAAAATTTATGGTAATGCAGGGTATATTTGATTTAACCGGATCAAACCAAGTTAAACATTATTCTAAATTTATAAATAAAACATTTCATTAAATATAAAAAATGTATTTAGTTATAATAATCCCATTTGTGTAATTTCCTTTCAAAATAAGTATTAGGTAATTTGAACTTACCCTTAGTTAGATATACTTCGTTTCAACGAGTAGAAGTAGCCAAAGTCTTTGAATTTCATACTTTAGAGCTGAAACTATTATATGCCCAACGATAAATCACAAGTGTGACTTAAATTATATGATCGGCATAGTGCAATTCCGGCCATGCACTAGGTATTTTGTATTTTCATATATGCTTCTCGTTGGAGATTAAGTATAACTCTATCAATAACCGGCCTCGTTATTGCATTCATATAGGTAAGATTCTCAAAGTATATTCTGCAAGTGAATATGTTGTCTAATAGATTTTGAATCTCATTAAGATAATTAAGTCAACCTCCTTGTAGTTTTGAGCACTTGTCATCATAAGAATGACTTCTTAATATAATTTGTAGTGCCCCACCAATCACTCGTTAGCTTATTTGTACCCATTGAATCTTCTCATTGGATCACCATTTGCTACATTGGGCTACCACTAATGGCGGTTACTTAATAACTTTAAGCCCATTCCCCTTGATGTCATTTGGATTTGTACCCGCGATAATGTTTTGGTAAACTGATCCTGTAAATTGTTTGTAGACTTCGTATATCTCACTGTTCTAACACCTATAAATATCAACTTTCTCAAAATTTTGTACCTTAATTCAATGTGTCTTCAGTTCTTTGTGTTGTGATTTTTACTACGAATTTTCGCAATAGTAGCCTGGTTATCACAATGGATTAAGATAGCAAGAATTGACTTCTCAAGCATGATAATTTCTTAAGTAATTCTCTAAGCCATTCGGCTTCCTTTCCAGCCACATCCAATGCTACTAATTTTTCTTCAATCATTGATCTGGTAATGATTACCTGCTTTGTTGACTTCCACGATACACTCCCACCACTAAGGGTTAATTGATGTGGAAATTATAACGCAAGTGCACGTGCCGAATCAAGTAATAAATATAATAAGAAAGTATCGTCCCACGAGGAATTATTATTAGAAACTCTCAATTACCAAAACTAAATTTAATAATTGTACTTAAATAGAAATGAATTCAAAGAGTGATTAAATTATAGATTAAGGCTAAACTAATCTAAAATACAATAATTAAATCAAATATTAATTTCAAAACGACAAACCTAAGATTTTCAATTTCACGTAGTGCTCTATATAATTAAACTTATAACTTCTACCTATGAATTACACATTTGGATCGTTAACTATGGGAATTAATTATTCATGACATCTCTCAATTCACCGTAAACTTATCACTTGCACCTAACTTTTATCTCTCTATAAAATTATGTATGCAAAATGATGCTTTAAGTTTTGCCCTTAACAATTACCTAATACATATGAGTATATCTCTATCTCACTTATGAATCACCTAAAATATATGAACAAAAACTATTTTCTTTACTCACAAATTTAATCTTAATATCTCTAGACAAAATCAAATCTTTATATCTAACAATAGGTTGTCAGACTAATGATAACACTAAGAACAAAATAAAATAAATGATCTAACATCACAGTCACATAAATAAAAATTAATAACCTTTATTAATCCATGCACTAGGTGTCATTGAAAATCCTAGAAAAGAATTTACTCCATAAAATATTCGATTAAACTAAAGAAATTCATGTGACATGAAAGACATCGTTTAATTATAATGAAAACTAAATCAAAATAAGAAAAACTTTTTTGAGCAAGTGTCTTCTTCTATTTATCCAACTTCTTCATCTTCTTTTTCATCTTTCATGTTGTCACTTAGCAGCCTAGTGTTGTTCGCTTTCTTTAAAACCCTAATCACGTTTCCAAAGGATCCACCCAAGTGTTATAAGTGGGGTCCACTAAGATCTCAAGAAATATCATAAAAATCAGTTTTTCTGTCGCCAGCGCTCAAGCACTCTAAATCCAGGTGCTTAAGTGCTTAAGCGCTCAGCTCTCGGCCATAACATTTTCTTAACAGAAAGGTGAGCGCTCGAGCGCTCTAACTCCCAGCACTCGAGCACTCTACTCGTGGTTACAATTTCCAGGTTATGCTTTTTGGCCCGATTTCGCCCTGAATTCATTCTCAATTGTCTTCTAACTCTTCTATCATGTTAGAGCAACATTAATTAGCATTTTTTCACCAAAATCACAATAATTTCTCGCATTGTTCATAATATCTAATAAAATTTTAAACTAATATAATTGAAATAAAAATCACTCAAAACATGACAAAAATCAATATGAAATGCAAAGAATAATAACTCTTTTACAGAGTTATCATTAATACATATCCACTTGTGGATTTTACATTTTATAGTGAATCCTCATGTCACTAGTACCCTTTAGATAATTTAGTACTCTCTCTAGTGCATGCTAATGAATTCCATTTTGATTAGGAGTGTATTTACTTAATTTACCCACAAAAAGGCAATATCAGGTCTCGTGTAATCACCAAGATACCTTAAACTACCAATTACTTGCCAATAATTAAGTTGCAACACACTTCCCCATCATTCTTTGTCAATTTAATACTTAAATCATACTGTGTATTCACTAGTTTATATTATGAGTAATAATACTTTTCTAACAATTTTTCAACATAATGATGTTGTGATAAGGTTATACCTGCTAAAGTCCTTAAAATTTTAATTCCAAGTATAATATTAGCGAGTCCAAGATGTTTCCTCTCAAAGTTCTCATTCAAGAACATTTTAGTCTCACTAATTTGTTTGAGTCCTTCCCAAGAATGAGAATATCATCCATATATAAACACAATATTATAAGTGAATCTCTATAATTTTTCTAATAAAGACATTTATCGTAATCACATGACACAAAATTAAATAATTTGATCACATTTTAAAATTTTTCATGTTATTGTTTTGGTGCTCATTTAAGACTATATAAAGATTTAATTAATTTGCACACTTTTTCTTCTTATCCAAACATCACAAACCCTTTTGCTTGTTGCATATAAACCTATTCCTCTAACTCTTCATTTAGGAAAGTACTCTTTATATCCATTTGATAAATTTCAAGTTTGTATGCTGCAGCTAATGCCAAAAGCACTTTGGCGCCCGAGTTTTCCAGCTTTAGAGAAAACATCGCATAAAAAATCAGAATAATGAACCAGTGTGAATTAAAACCACATGCTAGTTCTAGGGTTTCCCAGCTTTTGGCGCCCGGGCTCTAGGACTAATTTACAGCGGCAGCGCTGCGTTGGTTTCAAAATAAAACTCCAACAATGCGGAGGCAACCTAAGCTCCATAGAAGCTCCAAGTGGCACACTTTTGGGAGTAGAGAAGCCCCATATCTCCATCATATCCAAGTCCTCTGGCTTCATGACATTATTTCCAGTTAAACCCGTGCACAACCAGTTGTGCAGCACCAATTGCACCATCCTCAGCCCCAAGTTATAACTTGGGCAACTTCTAACTCCCAAATTATACTCCAGGTTAATCTTTATTTTTTAATCTAATAAACTAAAAATGTGCCCTGTCAACTCATTAAAATATAACAAAATGAAAATAATATATTGAATTATTATACTTTATCAGTTCACCATTTAATAATTATTAGTGAGTTTGTTTATCTTTAAAATTAGAGGTAATTATTATCTCATTCAATTAAAATTATATGTACCTTTATTTTTATTATAGGTGTAATTGTGACATCCCAAATCCGCTTTATATTCATGAACCGAACTAGAATGTCATTAGTCTCGATAAGGTCGACTAACTCGAACCCAACTTGTGAGTATTTATTCTCAGCGTCTTAAGATGAAGATACTAATCACTGTGCATGGATGAATGCACGAAGCCCTAAGATGCTATTATATAGATGACATGTCAATCAATTCACATACTAAAATAATTCCCATAAAAATCAATAAAATTTCCTAAATTAAAATAGACAGAGTCTCCCTTAAAAATGTAATTAGAGGCTACCCTGTTAGATCAACACGTACAAGTGTGTGTGTGTGTGTGTCTATATATATATATATATATATCATACATTTTCATTCATACAACATTCTAATCTGATGTATACTTATACTGAAATTTGAGTCTCGACCCACCAGTGCATTCTATTCACATTTCTCATCAATTATCGGTCTTGACCTACTTGTCGTACACATTCAATGTTTTAAACATATTTACTAAAACATATATATTAACATGTTATCATTAGCAATCTTTCTATTGCAGCAGACATCATATCACATCATATCCTCATGTATTGTATTTTATCGCATCATTCTCAATATAATAACAACATAAACAAAATATTAGCATTCTATCATCTAACAAGTATGTGCAAGAGATATCACTACTTCTTCGTGTAGGCTGGTACATCCAACTAATGATTATCACCTATATATATTATTAAAACACATCAGTAACAAACTTTACTGGTCTAAAATATAACTATGAGATCTAACTCTCATATGAAGAAAAAACATTCATATACTTTACCAAAACTCTCGGCAAGGCACCCACTAATGAGCCACTAGACTACAGACTTGGTAACATCCTGAATTGATTGCTCTACTAATGCATATCTTAGCATTTTCTCATTTTATTTTCTGGTCCCTCGAGACTACAAGTATATCCTAAGCCATCTCATTTCCTCCATAATTTTCCAGGCCTTGAGCACGAAGGCCGAGTACTCTCAGGAAGTAGCCTCTAGTAACCTTTGAACCACAAGTCCGGGTGTGCATTGTACTTAACAGTACATGTAAACCTCCACATTCTCTTAGTATGAGGAACTCAAACACGGAATTTTCAAGATCTATCAAGATTGCAACAACCCTCTCACTAATATAGAGCCTGTTTTGACTGGCACGTGCACCCTCTCATGGTACGTGCAAGTTAGTTTTCACCTTCTCTCGTCTCAGTGAAAATTCAATAAAATTATATATATAGACCTGGAAAGGGATTTATATAATAGGCCTGAAGGCAGCTTGTAGTGGATTTTGTTTTCGAAAACATACTCGATGGATCTCATCTTCGAGGGCTATTAATCTGGAAAACTGGTTGATTAAGTGGCCTGGGTTAAGTGGGATCAGATAAAATGCTATTTAACCTGTCTTACAAGTAATAAAACAAACATATAATAGAATTGAACGTAAAATAAGGACGAGTCCTAAATGGACATGGCAGAAGCTTCGAGCATGTTCTTGCGCCTAAGCAGCGAGCTCCTACTTTGTACTTACACATTAAGACTAAATACTAACGCCCATTCTAATCATGTGATGCATGAATGTGATGAAAAACTATAACAAATCACAGTCAGTCAAACAAGAATAAAACAAAATATGTGCAATCAGATAATATACGTTATTACTAACATAACCTGAGTACTCATAATAATTTAGCCCTTATTACCTCTTTCTCACATATCAACATGGTAACCGATTCATGTATACTTAATCCAAGTGCATCTACTCATCATCACTTCATATGAAACATGCAACATCAATTACATAAAAATCTCAACCTAGGGCATCTAATTCACACGGTTACAAACAACTCAAAAATCCTACAATAACTAGCTCGCATATTCACCCTAATTACAATTTAGCTGTTACTACCATTATACGTCTATCCTCACAACATGAAAATTTAATCTTCAATACTTATCAATATGACTCCATTAACATGTAATTTCAAATCTAGTGTTTCTAATTACACCTCGACCATTGTGCTCTTAGTCAACTATAGTAAATAACGCATTAATACAATTCACTTTCAAATTGGATATATAGTTTTATCAATGTTATTCATGAAAACACTTCTATTCAAAATAACTCACATCCAATCATGACATTCAATCATTAATCAAGTCACACAGTTTATAAAATTAATACCTAGTTCAATGTTTTCCCCTAATTCTATATAACACAATTTTTTCATCAATTGTCTAATTGTCCAGGCAATAATGATAGTATCTTGTGCCTGAACCGTTCACAGACCAAGAACTACGAGATCGCCCCTTTCATTCTGGGGTGACGGAGGGATCGTACCATTCGAGCCTTTTCTTTCATGCTTTTCCCGGAGGTCTGGAGAAAGCAGCAATCAATAGGATTTCCCTAATCCTTCCTTCCCGAACGGTTGCTCCTGGAGTGGCCAAATGAGGCTTGGCTGATTTGATTACTAAGGAGTCACCATGAACAATTACGGCTCTGGTCTGGTATGGAATGAACTTATAATCTGATGATTGAGTCGATTCCATGCTATGGTGGGTTCCCTTAACCAAGCCACTGCGTTGAAACATTTCCAAAATAAGGGTTTTACGCCTTTGAGCCCGCGTCGAACCTTTGATTAGATCACGACGAAAATCCGATTGTTGTGAGTAACGTATCAAAGCTATTTCTTCTGCTTGAAAACTATCTATACTAGACCACGACTGATCCTGAAGGGGATGAATGGAAAAAATAGCATGCCATTTCAATGGAGAATTCTAAGTGGAAGTCATCAGTTCGAGCCTGATTATCCCTAAACCCAGTGTAAGTTTTTCTATTTTGACTTGCTTCCCCGCCGTGATCGAATGAGAATGGATAAGAGGCTCGTGGGATTGACGTGAGACGGCAGAAGGAGATATCTTCAACAACTGGTTTTATTATGAGGCAGCTCATGATGTTTATATCGATCTATTATGCGCCTCTGCTGATACAAAGGTATATATATATGATAGCACCCAATTTTTTCTAATTCGGCAGTTCGATCTATAATTTCTCATTCATAGATGTTGATAAGATCCTTCCGGAAAAGCATTTGCCATTCGTTGGTTATTATGGGCATCCCGAAAGCGTCTAGGTCAAAGTATGGCGAGATTTTGAGTCTCACGTGTCTACTATTTCACCATCAAGGCATTTTGAAGGCATCCTTAGGGTGATCTTGTAGTTCCTACGGGGTGGAGACGATGAGTTTCAAGACACTTGAATAATCAATGAATTCAAGCACTACTACTGCACCGTATCAACATTTCAGAATAAAAATGAAAAAAAGATAATACTAATTTTCTTATTTTCTTACTTCATTTGAGTATTCCTATTAAATTAATGGAGTCTTATGAGTTTATAAAATTAATACCTAGTTCAATATTTTTCCCTAATTCTATATAACTCAATTTTTTCATCAATCAATTATTATAATTTAATCATGTTATGGTATCCACAATCATGAACTAAAATCAAATCAATCGGTAACAACATATACCTACTGTCAATGCCGGAAACGGCGAGGACAATGACAGCGACAACGGCAGCCATAGTCGCAGCATGGTTACGGCTTGATCGAGGAAAGACTTGGCTGGGCTAGAACTAGAACAAGGGTATGCAACTCAGTACAAGGGGGACTGACCGGAGCTATTCCGGCCTCCAGCAACTTCCCCAGCGGCGATGCCGCTGTGTTGCTGTGAGGGATGAAGGATGCCAGGAGGAGTAGCCAGGGCTCAACCTCAGTCATGGTAGGTTGAGGAGGGGGCAGACTAGGCCAAAGGGTACTTAGCCGGCAGTGACGATGGTCGCCAACGGCGACCAAGCAACATGTAATGGAAGATCTCCCAATAAACCCATCAAGGCGGCTGCTTTCCTCGTCCCCAACGGTGGCATGGGGTTGGATGACATTGGCGATGATGAGGGAGGGCCGTGGATGGCCGGAGATGACGGGACGCGGTCGGTGGCGTTCCAAGAAAATGAGCAAGGTGGCTAGGGAGGATGACGCCGGAAGGGACTTGTCTAGCCAGTACGGGGTAGAGGGTGGTCGTGTAAGGAAGGTCTGGTCGACGGCTAGGGTGGTGGTGGAGCGCAACCGGCCGGCGGCGCGCTAACGCCAGCGACCGCACATGCTAAGGGTCGCTGTGCATGTGCTGTCCAGGCCCGGGGAAGGGCCAGGAAGGAGAGGTAAGAGGCTAGGGACGGTCCCCGGTGGTCTTTGCCAGAGATGGTGGCCGGCGGCAATGCATGCAAGGTGGCTGACAGTGTGCGGCCGGGACTGGGAACCGGGGAGAAAGGTAGGGAGAGGGGGAAGGAAGGGAGGTGGGGTGAGTCGGCAACGGCATTGGCCGGCTGCGTTCGCTTGGCAGTAGCTGTGGGGCCGGCGGCGAGGTCGCCGGCGGTAGGGTGCGGCAAACAAAGGAGGAGAATGGAGGGAGAAACAGAGTCGGGGAAGAAAAAGAATGGCGGTGGCAATTTCGAAATATAAACTTTATTCGGTCCTGACTTGAGTCAATATTATGAAATATATCCGAAAAATATAAAATAAAAATACAGTAAAATACCATGAAATAAAATAATCGAGTTTTAACTCAAATAACATATTCTAAACCAATTAACCTACACAAAACTAATAAATAATGCGTCTTAATGTTGTAAACGACCTAAAAGTAATTCTATATTTTATTATTAAAATAAATAAATAATATTATATATTATGATAACTCATCGTACTATATTACTGATGTTATCATTATATATTAGGTACACATGACCCTCATAATTCATAATACATGATCGACATAACTTCAGTATGCATGTTCCAAAATAAACTCAACTAAATATAGTGGTCAGACCGTTATATTTATCATTAAAGATAAATCTTATATACCTATGAGATATGAAATTATTATAATTATCCGTTCTCATTATTGAAGGATGGTTATATGTAAAGTTAGAACTTATCTGGCCGTCTCTATCATAGATAATATACTGGGAATATTTTACAATACATCCCATCTCTATATATATCTCTCTCTCAGTATAAGAAATGAACCGACACACTCTCTCTCTCTATATATATAAGAAGGGAGGGAACCGACGTCCACCCAATATCCCATGTTATAAAGGCAAGACTCGCTTGCAGCAAGCAAGCAAATCAAATATGGCGGCCTCGTTGTCTTGTTCAAAGAGGCAAATCAAAGCAGCAAATCGCATGTTCAACGAGGCAAAGCGAAATACGGAGGCAACAAGAATAACGCTTGTGGAGGCAAAAAGAAAATTAGAGAAGGCGCTAAGGAATCTTTTAGAGGTGTCTCCCCATGAACGACAGGAGGAAATTGAATCTTTGCTTCTAGCCACGGACAGCCACCTCCTCCAAATTTGGGAAAGTTAAGCCTTGATAAAGGTGGACATGAACTGGTTATCAAACCTTAACTTAGGCAGTGCCGAGCAAGAAGTCGTTGCACCAGACACATCGGAGATCGAGAAGTTGGCCCGGTTGGCAAGGACAGCGGTGGAAAGGACAGCGGTGGAGTGCATGAAGATGGAGTGGAGGAAGGGCAAGGAATTAGAAGACTGCCCCCTATGCATGAAGGAGCTGCTGCTGGTTAGGGTCTGTTGGGCCCTTTAGGCCCCCACCCAAGTTCTGAAACCATTGTTGGACTCTTCGGCCCCCAAAGGGGACTTTAAACAACCAAAGGAACCTGCATGTCACGGGCCTCTCTTAATCCAAAAGTTAATTTAAGGAATAAGGCTTTCCCGTTTGTCAAAAGTTAATTTAAGGAATAAGGCTTTCCCGTTTGTCTATATATAAGTCACTAACAACCTCTACGACCGATGCGGGATAAACCCAACAACTCCCCTTCACACATCGGGCGTGGCCCGAAACCTACCTAACAAATCATCAGGTGGAACCCATGAAGGAAACAACAACAATCAGCGTAGGCAAATCCGGCTCGAACTTGGCTCTGATACCACTTGTTGGGCCCTTTAAGCCCCCACCCAAGTTCCGAAATCATTGTTGGACTCTTCGCGCCCCCAAAGGGGACTTTAAACAACCAAAAGAACTTAAGGAATAAGACTTTCCCATTAGCCTTATATACAAGTCACCAACAACCTCTACGACCGATGTGGGACAAACCCAACAGGGTCACCCCTTGTTCCCACTCCTTCCATAGTGTGTGCCTGTTCAAGTGGTTGTCCGGTAAATTTGGGTCCAACTCTGGGTCATGCCCAACTTGTAGATTTTACTTGCTACATTCTGATGCCCATCAATAGTTTTATATTTCCATTTTGAGGTACTCCAAAATTCAATTTGTATCTGACCCATCTTTATGATAGAGGTTAGTCATGAACTTGGAGAATTGACTAAGAGTAAATTCAATTAATTAACATGTCATATAGTAGAGTATCTTCTTCAAAATGTATACATATATACAGACTTGATGCTGAGGAGATCCGCGAGTGGCAGCCAAAATGTATACATATATACAGACTTGATGCTAAGGAGATCGGCGAGTGGCAGCGACGTTGGGGGAGGAGAGGGTGGGGTTGGGAAAGACGGGAGGCTCCAGCCCTCACCTTGCCATTCGCTGTTTCTGGTGACGCTCCAACGCCCTCCCTCACCCAAAGGTTTGATTTTGCTTCCATCTTTTTCTGTTTGTTAAAAAATATTGCAAAGGTTTGATTTTTGCTTCCATTTTTTTCAGATTTTGCAAATACCATCAATTTTTTATATTCTCAATAATATTTGCACTTATCAACACAATTGTATTCTTGATGATTAAACATACTTAATTTAAATTGTGTGTATAATCAATATTGCTTGATCGGCTACATATTACTTAATTGAACATATTGTTTGTGATAAAATATGTTTTTTAACTTGCTGAACTTTTTTAACATAGGGATGTGTCAATTTCTATCTAATTAACGTTAAACAATTAAGCTTTCTTGTTTAGTGGTTTTGTCCCTATCAAATATTATATGTACAAGATATCAGTATCTTGTTTGGATTGATCCTTAGTATTGTTAAGTCTATGTTACTGAAATTTACATATCACGGACTAAGAATTGTAAACTTGTTATTCATTAAAACATAAATATGTTTGTGATTTTTAGTATTACAAATATATATAAACTATACAAAAGTTAATAATGTTAAACCAATTTTGACTAATTCAAATGCACCGATTTTTGTTTGATTTTTATTGAATAAGTCCGATTCAGCAATCTCTCGTGTGCCCATATTCAAAGCCCGATTTTAATTTTTGCAACGACTTCGGGTAAGATCGTACTTATTAGTAAGGATAGTCTATAGATCTTAAACTTAGGTCAACTATTTTGAATAAATAACATAAACCCATTTATTTGTTCTTTGCCAGGTCGATACATCTAACCCTCATTGTCTTAAAAATCATATAGAATCACCATACGTGAAATCAAACGTTCAGACAAACAAAAAATGGATGAATGCATGCAAACCCTAATTAGAGCATTAGGCACAAAGGCAAGACAGATGACAGTAAATAAGGCAATTAATCTACGAAAACAACGAAAAAATTTCCCTGTACGTGATACAAAAAAAAACAATCTACAACATCTATAATAGATATTATAAATAGTAGAACACCATGCATCTCAACGATCCTAGAATTAGTCCAACAATCACACATAAAATTTTGAAGTGATAAAGTAATGGAAATATAAGTCAGATATCGTCATTCACAGATGTAACCTAGGCTCCGACACAGTTTCAGGAGGAACACTTTTGGGCGTGGAGAAGCCCCATTTCTCCATCATATTCCAAGTCCTTTGGTTTCATACCAAGTTAAACCCATGAACCAAGTTGCATAGCACCAATTGCACCATCCTCAACCCCAAGTTATAACCCGGGCACATCCTCCTCCCACTCCCTAATGGCAACAACTCAAAGTTTGTTCCCTTCACATCCCATTCCTTGCCAAAGCACCTCTCCGGCATGAACTCTTCCGGTTGTGCCCAGACGGAGGGATCCCTCATAATACTCCATGTGTTGACGAAGACTCTAGTACCAGCTGCTATCTCGTGTTCTCCGATTTTGACGTCCTCCCTTGTGGCCCGGGGCACTAGGAGTGGTGCCACCGGGAACATCCTCATCGTCTCCTTGATCACGCCGTCCATGTAGGTCAGACGAGGAATGTCGGATTCTTGTACCCACCTGTCCTTTCCGATGACGGTGTCAAGCTCCTTCCTTGCCTTGTCAAGGATATGAGGGTGCTTCAAGTGTGCTGACATTGCCTACTCCACCATGACTGCTGCGGCCTCTGTTCCACCAGCTAACATGTCCTGCATTAGATTATTATAAATCAAATTAAAACTCAATACTCCTGACCAAGAACCCTCTGTTCTACACATGAAGATCTCGTTGAATCTTGATTCTAATGATCAACTCATATGGCTTAGCTAGAAACAAAGGTAAAGATCAGATCAAACTAAATTAGAGCATACCTGAGTCAAGGCCTTGATGGTGGTGCGACTTAACCTCTCCTCTGGAGTTGGGCGGGTTCTCACCATATTGGATGAGAACATCAACCATGGCCTTGGCCTCAAACTTGTCATCCTTAAGCATGGCAGCCTTGTGGGCGTCAAGAACTTGTTCAAGGAATTGGTCGAATTTCTTGCCGACAGCCTTCATCCTCTTCACATACCCTTGCAAGTCCAGGAAGTCAAGCCAGGGGATCAAATCCGATGGAGGAGCATTCAATAAGAGATTGATCTCATCAGTAATTACTGGAGGGAATAATTGTTTAATATAATTTCTATCCCAATACGCAGATTAGGCCGTGACTTGCCTTCAATCCTTTGTGAAAACATTCCCAATGCTAGAATTGCCCTGAACCCAAATACTGTTATCGTTCATGATACCCAAAATCTTATTCTTTCTTCAACGAGAATTAAACTTCCTCTGAAATGTTAGGCACTTTGGACCCCCACCCGAGCTCCGAAACTACTGTTAGGCCCTTTGGGCCCCTAAAAGGGACTTTAAACAACCAAAGGAAACTCGCAATAGGTGTCACGGGCCTCTCTTAATCCAAAAGTTAACTTAAGGAATAAGACTTTCCCATTAGCCTATATACAAGTCACCAACAACCTCTACGACCGATGTGGGACAAACCCAACAACTCCCCTTCACACATCGGGCGCGGCCCGAAACTATCACCGTCTAACACACTCCCCTTAAATCAGATAGTACCCACCTGGCAAACTCCCCTCAAATCATCAGGTGGAACCCATGAAGGAAATAACAACAATCGGCGTAGGCAAACCCGGCTCTGAACTTGAGCTCTGATACCACTTGTTGGGATTGTAACACACAAAATCCCTAAACTCCTTGATATGCAATAATAAGTACACAAATCACTCCAATTAGGAACACCCTCAACCTCTCCAATTGGAATCAACTCATAATCTCTAACTGGAACACACTCCAATTAGGAAACTCACAATTCACAATTAAAACAACACTCTCAATTGTGTACTCTCTTTAATTCAGTTCTGTTTCACTCATAATACAACTACATATATATAGGAAAAGAAAACCAGCCTCGTAAATACCAAGAGCCAAATACTAAATACTCATCGTCTTCAACAATTCTTCTCGAATTCCTCGTACCTCTTGGAATAACTCCATGTCTTTACGATTCCCCATGTAATTGTATGTCTTCTCACATCCATCGTATGATGAGGGACCCCAACAATTCTCCCCTCCCGAATCATACGGAACACACTAGGGTTGGTTTCAACATCCTTCACATGGAAAAGAGATACAACCCTTCTAATCTCCCCTTCTCGACCCATGTGAAAAACTCCTCTTCCGACTCATGTGGAATGCACTTTATCTCCCCTGATTGGAACTTCTAGCACATCTCCCCCACCCTCTTGGGGAAAGAATTACGACTTTGCTTTTCGTCATTTAGGATCAACTTCTCTTCAAACATCTTTACTAACCCATCCACTCGGGTTTCGGAAAATAGCTTATTTTCATCTTCCAACTTGACAACAACTTTCCTTCTATCATGAGTATGATCATTACCAAGAATCTTATTACCAAATTCCATTTCTACCTCAGTATGATCAACCCGTCGACGCCATGCTTGCTTAGGAGACCCATCAAGAGTACTTCCACTCTTGATATATCGAAATAATGTCCTGTACAAGCTGCCATATTTTTCCCCTTTTGCAATGATAAGTGCACCCTTGGATAACGTCCATACTCCTCTAGCAAATTGAGAACTATGGCCAATATCATCCAACTTGCCCAAAGACAATATATTTTCCTTCAAGCTTGGAATATGTCTCACATTCTTCAAAAATAATTTGTGACCCAAACTAGTCACCATATGCACATCTCCCATGCCAACAACACGTGATGTATTACCATTTCTCATCTTCACCATTCCCAAATTTTCTGATTTATAGGTAGTGAAGAGCTCTCTACATGATGTTGCATGAAAAGAAGCTCCAGAATCTACAATCCAACTTGAAGTATCCGTCTTACGAAAGCACTCATCATTACAAGAAGTAAAAAGTAATAAGTCATTTCCATAATTAATAGAATTGACTTCATCATTTTCTTGTTCTTGGTCCTTTTCCTTGTCATGTTGTCATATCCCTTGTTAATTTTTTGCAATACCTTTTTATGTGACCAACCTTGTTACAATAGAAGCACCTTATCACCTTTCTTCCATTATTTGTCTGCTTGAACCCACTCTTGCTCTCCTCAGAAACCAAGGCTTGCTCCCCTGAAGATGAAGTTGATATTGCTGACTTTCTTCTTAGCTCCTCTGACAAGAGTGATGTTGTAACAGAGTTTAAGTCAAGTTCAGAAACATGGCTCAAACTCATAATTAAATTATCCCATGAGTCTGGCATTGAACAGAGAAGTAAGGTGGCTTGTTCTTCCTCATCAACCTTTACACCTGTTCCCAACAGGTCATTCACCAAGCTATTAAACATATTTAAATGTTCATGAATAGAAGTCTCATCCTTCATCTTCAAATTATACAATTGTCTCCTTAGAAAAATCTTACTTACTAAGGACTTGTCTTCATATATTCTGTGAAGACTATCCCACAAAGCCTTTGCCGTTGTATCAATAGTATGCACATTAAATAATACCTTATCATCCAAAGCCAATAAAATATCAGCCTTAGCAATCTCATCTTTTTCAATAAATTGTGCATCAGTCATACCTTCTGGTTTTTGATCCTTGCCTTTAAGAGCAACAGCACAACCATCTTTCACCAATATGGCATGAATCTTCACCTTCCACATAGGAAAATTACTTCCATCAAATCGAGGAAGTAGAAATTTAGTTGTACTCTTCTCAGCCATCTTGTCAAAAGCAAACAAGAAGTTTAATCTTCTCCACGAACCTCCACAGGCAGACGAATCAAAGCTCTGGTACAACTTGATGGGCCCTTTGGGCCCCCACCCAAGCTCCGAAGACCACTGTTGGACCCTTCGGGCCCCCAAAAGGAACTTTAAATAACCAAAGGAAACTCGCAATAGGTGTCACGGGCCTCTGTTAATCTAAAATCTAGCTCAAAGAATATGGCTTTCCCATTAGCCTATATACAAGTCACCAACAACTTCTACGACCGATGTAGGACAAACCCAATATTAAAGAAGTTGTATTCCTGTTCCCCACTTGAATGCTGTTGTTTTGAATCTATTGTTTCCCGTGACTTTCTTGCTTGAGAAGAAGTTGCTCCAACAGGATTCTTCTCTTGCAACTGACTGGGGTTTGAACTGGAGAGAAGAGTGCCCGGCTCAGATTCAAGCTTAGAGATGGTATTTTCCAGCTTATGCCAAGAGTTGAGTTCCATTCGAACCCTGTATAGATTGATAACAAATTCTCTTCATGGGGGGACCAACAGCGACCAACAATTTGCAGGAACTTCCCTTCCACTGTCCAGAAATTCAAGAATCAAAACATGGATTTCTTCATCTTTCTCAGAGGGTTGACATTAACAAGAATTGGCACATGATCAGAAGAGTTTGGAGGAAGGTGTTGGACAGTTTCATCTGGGAAAGAAGCAATCCATTCCGTAGAAGCACAGGCCCTGTCAAGCCTAGCCATAATAGATCCACGCCCCACTTGTCCATTCCACCATGTGAATTTATTGACCATTCCACCAGGGACCCAAATCCATGATAAACTCTTCAGCACGTTGAGTAACTATAGAAGCACCTGTAAAGATAGAAGGGGAAGGTAAGAGGTGACCTTGGGGCAGCACCGGCGTCCAAATTCGAAGAAGTTGAACTTGGGAATCTGTTACATCAGTGACGTTCTTCATTATCGTGGTGCCATAGAAATGGGGTGGGGAGAAGATGTAGGAGATGGGAGGGACTAGTAAGGAAGATTTCTACATTTTGTGGTTGGCTTAGTGAAGGGGAGATGGTAAAGTATCTATAATTAACGTTAAACAATTAAACTTTCTTGATTAGTGGTTTTGTTCCTATGAAATATTATATGTACAAGATATAATTATCTTGTTTGGATTGATCCTTAAACTTGTTATATCTATGTTATTGAAAGTTACATATCAAGTATTCAGAATTGTAAAATTGTTATTCATTAAAACATAAATATGCTTGTGTTTTTAGTATTACATGTACATATAAACTATACAAAAGTTAATAATGTTAAATTAGTTTTGACTAATTCAAAATGAACCGATTTTGTTCGATTTTTATCGAATCAATCTACTTCAGCTCACTGATGTATATGTATAAATATGTGGTATGTTTTACAGATGATGATACGATCATTGCGCAATGATGAAAGCATTAATGGATTAGCATCACAAACTATTCACTAACCCTTTTTTACCCCACAGCCCACAACTATTATCCAATCTTGCGTTTGTGAATATTAGGTTTTGTTCAATGCAAGTGTGGAGCGGTCTACTTGGTTGGAAGTATTTGCCTGTGCAAATATTCAGAAAATTTTTACTACTGTTACGGCCCTGATTCATAGGTATGACCGGGTACTAGAGTTTGGATGATTGTTCCTAATATTCCCACCTCCCCGAGGGGTAGAATTTTGGGTTTTAAAATTAAGCCCGTGACACCTACCATACGAGACAAGGAGTTAGTTTGCCGCTCATGGACCACTTCACCACTTAAAATGCCTACCACGCTTGATTTCTTTAGTCAAAAAATAGCATGCGCTCGTACGTCTACGTTTGCTTTGTTGCTCAATGCCGATAAGAGCTGATGGAACCCCTTCGCTTCACCATACATTAGCAAAGCGCTTTTGCCCCTCAATAACCTCCCATGGCCACTACCATCTCCCCTTCGCTGGCTCTCATTGCCCTGTCACTCCTTGCATTGACCGTTGCCGTCTGGGCCACCCCCGCCGAGCCGCACCCCGTCTTCGGCGACCGGAAGGAGAAGCTGAGCCACCTAAGCTTCTACTTCCATGACATAGTCAGTGGGCGCAACCCCACTGCTATTCAAGTGGCCAGGGCACCGACCACCAACCTCTCCGCCACCGGCTTCGGCGAGGTGATGATAATGGACGACCCGCTGACGGAAGGGCCCGATCTGAAGTCGAAGCTGCTGGGAAGGGCGCAGGGGATCTATGCTTCTGCATCCCAGAATGATGTTGACCTGCTTATGACCTTGAACTTCGTCTTTGTGACTGGAAAGTATAATGGTAGCACCCTCAGTGTATTGGGCAGGAACGCCGTCTTCTCGGAGGTCCGGGAGATGCCGGTGGTCGGCGGGAGTGGGCTTTTCCGGTGGGCACGGGGATATGCTCAGGCCAGGACTCACTGGCTTGATTTGAAGACCGGAGATGCAACCGTTGAGTACAATGTTTATGTCATGCACTATCCATCAATGTATGCCTTAGCTTAATGGGGTTCTAAATGCATTATTTAGTTCATGTTTATCTTGATGGGACTTTCGTTTTCGTTTTATGTTCGCCTTATTTTCGAACTAGCTGTCCAATGATATGAGGTAATTAACGTTCTGGAGTTTGGTTCTAAGGGACTTGAAAACGCGCATTTAATTTGAAGTAGTTGAGCTTCTTTTGTAATTGTTTCAATTAGTTTTTAGTCGAAGCATCTACGTCTCTGAATTTTGACGTCTTTACTTCGACCTCATCTCCTACAATAAAGTAACAGTGATTCTTTTCAACGTCCGAGCATTGAGTCAGCGATCCTTCATGGGTAATGAAGTTGAGAACCTCCTCATTCCCAAGCTGCGCAAGAAAGCGTTCGTTGCAGGGTAAATGGGGAGGAATTGAGGAATTTGTGGGAGGATTGGGGTAGGATTTTGGGAAGAAGCATGACAACGAACCATAAAATTGAAGAATTTGAAACCTCGAGTGGTTTCAACTTTCAATAATATTTTCCCGTTTTGCAATCACTAAACAACAAAAGAAGGCAATAAACACTAGATAATGGCAACAAACCAGTAATACCATAGATAAAATTGCAAAAAAAGAAAAGATGATTTTCCAAAAGAAATAAAGATTTCAAAAAGGAAACAAAGAAATCATAGCGATGTTATTGTTTGGGAATTACAAGAAACACGTAGAGATCACACAGTAGAAATTTGGCAAACATTTGGCATCCAAAATCCATAATTCCCTCAAATGTTTGATTCAAGCAAACAATCCGCAAGCACAATCACAAGCAAACATAATCACAATAAAAAAATAACGAGACACCAAACTTTTACGGGAGCCCCCAAGACGGATGAAAAGCCACAGTGGCTACAGGTTTTAATTCACTATAATCATAATTCAATTACAATTACAATCATAACCACTATTAAAGAACAAACTCTCAAATATCAATCAAGCAAACAAATCAACGATCAAACAAAAGGATGATCAATCAACACAAGGAGAAACCTTAACAAGACGTTGGCCTGATCGTGATGGAGCAACAGAACAACAAACTGAGATGAAATCCAATCCCTCAATCTTCCTCTTCACACTAATCTTCAACTTCTCTATACCTTGATTCGCTCAAAATTAGGCCTCCACAGCAAGTCACACCCTAAATTGAGTAACACAACCCTTAAAACGCTCAAACAAGTCATCCGGGTCATAAATGTGTAAAACTAAGTTCGCGGGTTGCCCCTTGGTGCAAGCTTCCTTGAGCCTTGGAGTGCCCATGACATTCCCCACAAAAAATGCTTGCAGCCTTGTGCAACAATCAATTGCGCCATTGCGCACCGAACAAACTCCGTGCACCCATGCCCAGCTAAACCTTGCCCCTTGCGCAAACAACACATTTGCCAAACCGCCTTTGTGCCCTTGAGTGAGAAAACCACATCCACTAGTGTGCACATTTTGTCCAAGAACAAGTCATTGTGCCCTTGCACACGACATTCTTCCGGAAGAACAGAATTCTTGCTCAAATAGATGGTACTCTCACAAACATAATGAATAATTTACCTATTTTATTTATAGTCAATCTTATTCAAGAGTCTCATCAACCAAAGCATTTCCTTGCAAGCCTATGTGGTCGCAAGAAATTCTGCCTTGGTCGTAGACAAAACAACACACATTTGTAACCTTGACAGCCAAAACACAATAATATCGGAATTTTTAATTTGGAGTCTCATAGAACTTTACTATAATATATGAATCCAACATATGTGAGGGAGAGATGAATCAAATGGTCTAATATATAAAGGGGATAATTGTTTAGTTAGTCCTACATCAGTTTAGGGAGAGACTGGTGGCATAGGCTAATGAGGAAAACTTTATTCTGAAAGCTAGCCATTGGATTAAAAGAAACCTATAACACCTATTGCAAATTATTTTCGGGCCTAAAGGCCCAACAAGTAGTATAAGAGTCTTTGTTAGCCGTATATATATATAATGTCAATTATATGAATATTTAGTTTATATTAATAGTCCAAACTAATGTCTTAATCCACAAAATCAAAATTAGATGATCCATTACCTGAAATAAACTTTGAGACTATTTGTTCTCACTTGCATGAATTTATCTTTTGGCTTTCTTATTTATAATTTATAAAATTTACACTATTAAATTAAACAAATATAATTGAAACATAAAAAAATTAAAAACTAAACATAAATGATAAACGATATTTGCTCCTCTCACAGGCAAATGTCTCTAAAATTTACCTTTTACTATATGAGTATTTGTTTATCGTAAGTACTCTAGATATAGGTCTCTAAGTTCAAGGTTTCTTGAATCGTAACCCTCTCCATGCCAAGTCTTGGGTCATTCTTTCATAAGTCTCTACCTGCATCTTTTATTTTAGTTCATTATTTACCTCAGTCTAAGCCATATACACTTGCTTCGACTTAAATCATGTAAAAATAAATATCGATTGGTTTGGTTTTCAATAGCCCTTGCTTTATGGTACAATGTGAACATACTCGCAATATATAAAAACACGTAATGGACCTGATTGCTTGATGATGAGCTCTGGCTGCTTTGCTGTGAACTCCTAATCTGAATAATTTCATACATGTCTCAATTAATTACTCAAAGTAGAGTACATGACTGTGTGCACATGACATGACATTATCATGAAATAATTAAAATACATGCAATTCTATCACAAATCAAGCATATATTATTATGACACTAAATTAGGTCTCTACTATCATGAAATGAATCATTAAGAGTAAAGATGTAAATGATCATCCCATTTACTAATTTATTACTCAATCATTTTGAATTAAATGGAACAAAAAATGACGAAGAATTTATTGACCTCATAAATAAAAAAGGCAAATAATTCAATTAATTTAATCAAAGCCGATTATAATTGCAGCCATAGGCCCTAAAAAGCTCTATAATAACCGATTTACAAATTTAAACAAATATTATTTAATTATTTTATACATAATACTCACTTCTACCTAAATATGTCTTGAAACTTTCAAAGTATCGAAGTATTAATTTGATCAATTATTTATTTATTTATTTCCTAATATAGATTAGGTCTCACTCACAAAATATAAAATGTTCCAACCATCCAAACTATTCATGGACATATGTATGGAGAGTCCATGTAGATGACAAATTAAAACAAAGAATATTTTTAAAATCAACTAAAAAAGTTGAATTGGTTCCTAGCGATTTTCACGGTTATGACCTGGTCGAAAAATAATGCAAAGGGAGCAAGACCTATAGCTTGATCAACATCAGCATCATCAACAATGATAAAAGAAGATTTCCTCTTAGCTCCAGGGTCGTTAAAGGCCACACTATTTTTTTTCATTTGGCTGCTTCACTATTAATTTGACAAGGCAATCCTATATCATAGAATATTTTTTATAATATATTTCAATTATGAAAGTATCACTAATGAGGTAATTTGAATAGACGCCTTTATCAGAATAGGTACAACAACAATGGGGGATCGAAAAGTCTTTATAATAAGAGGCTTCTATGTTCTACTTCATTATGATAAATACGCACTCTCAATTGTTGAATGTAATACATAACCAATAAAAACTTCATGCGGTATAGATTCCATATGTAAACAATACTTGATCTGTATCTTAAATTTTCATATGCAAAGGATTTCAACAATTCTAGCGTGCAAAATTTTGTTTACCACATGATTACTCTTTCTATACATCTCAATTGCTGCAATCGAACTCCATAAGAAAGGGCATTGATTTAAAAATCAGCTGGAACCATGGCTTTGCACCTTCGTCTGATCACTTTCTGAACATGGTGCACTTGATGCTTTCTTTAAAACATGCACTTCCTTTTGACTCTGCCAGCAGTGACAAATAAAGGAATAAATGATCTATCACCGTAAAATAGAACACCTTGTATTTGATGTTTTATTTTAAGATCAACCTTCTCTTTAACTCTGATACCCGTTAAGGACTGGAGCACAAAATAAATCAATTATAAGCTAGCAAATATAAGTAAAGATTCAGAATAGGACTAGTTTAAATGTTGGACTATGAAATATCAATTATTCCATGACATGGTTTCATCCCTTCCAATCTCCCAACTTTTAGAAAAAAGCTGAAACATTCAATCAAACCTAGATCTGAGGCTGAATCTGTTTTAGTCAGTAATTCACATCATATCCAGATGAAGATAAAAATTTAGTCACAGGTCGAAAAATTGGCACACTGTTTACACAATTAATTCGCAAAGACATTTGTTCATGGCTGTGGATAGCTGAATCCTTTTGCTAATGAAACTTAAAATTAGTAACAGCTGGTCATAAAAAAGTACCTTCTTTGAGCGCTCTGCAGCCATGGAATCATAAAATTTACGCATCAGCATCTCTTCCTCCACCTATATATAGGAAAACAAGTTTTTCTCTTTTATGTTGAAGAACAAAAAAAAGATCAAGAAGTAAATTGTCAATTGGATGTAACAATAAATCTGTCATTTGCCTATAATGCCTAACCTGCAACTTTTGCAGCTCTTGTGATAGTGTCTCATGTAAATCCGTAAAAACCTCTCTTTGCTTTTTTAGATGCCTGATAGATTACCAATCGAAAGATAATTACCCAATGATGTTCTAGTGTAATTCAAAAGAATATAAAGCTTCAAAAATTTTTAAAAAAATCTTCCAGTAAAATCTTACACTAGCATTTCCCTTGAATGTGTGCCACCTAACTTTCCTTTCTCCATGTTTGTTTTCCTTTATAACAGCAAAAGCAAGTAACTTCAATATATTCCGAAGAAAGAAGACTTGGACCAGTAAAACTCATACAAAACTAATATTTTCAATGTATTTGACAATAAGTAGGCTAAATAGGATCAGACTAGCAATGAAGCAAAAAGTTACCAGCAATTGGGAATACTAATTTTCATATCACTAATTCACTTAGTATACTTGGGAGAGAGAAAAGGAGACTGATTATTAATGATCATCATCATGCAAATGATGACCAGCCAGGACTCTAAGATATTGATTTCATAACAACAATTGCCTATGATCATGACAGAAGAAACAGAATATCCATACTGAAATATAAAAAGAAGGAAATCATCCTCCCTGTCTTCTAGATACAAGTTTCAAGGGCCGAGAAGATGATTTTTAAGCATTTTTATCCTACAGAATTAATTTCTTAGGGAAAATATTCACTGTCAAAAGGTTTGGGCAGCAGGCAAACTCCTCATCCTAGAGATTGTTAATGACCCATGACCACATACAGAATGGAATGCTCAGTCAATTATTAAACCAGGACCAAGTCAGTATCTTTGCCGCACCAAATATAGTTTTCCAAAGCAACCACGACAAACACAAAAAATGCTCAAATTAAATCTTTGAAAGAATATAACAACCAATCTACATGGACTGATGAAACTTACAATGTGCACAATGATCATTGAATCATCCTAAACACATAAATCATGAATAAAATGGAAAAGATGCAAGAAGAGGGCGTCCATTGGATTTCAATAGATTTGATAACCCAACAGTATTCATATCTACGTCCATCTTTTGAAAAATAAACAATTTTAATATTTTGAAGGATAAAAGCAACAAAATTACATCAACAGGTCGAAACCTAAAATGTACAAATTTTTAACCTTACATAAACCTAATAATTCAATAAACTCAAAAAAGTTGCAAACTGCAAGTGATTTCAATAGACTTGATAATCCAACATCATAAATGACCCATTTAAACCTTCATATTTTTCCCAGTTATACAATCACCAAAGAACAAAACAAGACAATAAACAACAGATAATGGCAGCAAACTAGCAATACCATAAACAAAACTGTAAAAAAGAAAAGAGAAAAAGATGATTTTACGAAAAATTCAAAGATTTTACCAAAGGAGATGAACCTACCACACCACACCAACCCAAGCTCACAAGTCACCACATATACAACAGCTTAGCAAGCAAGCACGCAAGCAAGCGCACACACGCACACCCAAAACAAACAAAAAAAAAAAGAAAGAAGAAGATATAGATTACGACAACTGCTAAAGTCATGGTCTGAAATCTAGTCATTGTCTAAAATCTACTCATTGTCTGAAATCTAGTCATTGCTCTCCCCCCCCCCAAAAAAACAGGAAGGAGAGACCTGCCGAGGCCCTGCATTAGATTATTATAAATCAAATTAAAATTCAATACTCCTGACCAAGAAACCTCTGTTCTACGCACAAAGATCTCGTTGAATCTTGATTCTAATGATCAATTAGTTTTTAGTCGAAACATCTACGTCTCTGAATTTTGATGTCTTTACTTCGACCTCATCTCCTACAATAAAGTAACAGTGATTCTTTTCAACGTCCGAGCATTGAGTCAGCGATCCTTTATGGGTAATGAAGTTGAGAACCTCCTCATTCCCAAGCTGCGCAAGAAAGCGTTCGTTGCAGGGTAAATGGGGAGGAATTGAGGAATTTGTGGGAGGATTGGGGTAGGATTTTGGGAAGAAGCAGGACAACGAACCATAAAATTGAAGAATTTGAAACCTCGAGTGGTTTCAACTTTCAATAATATTTTCCCGTTTTGCAATCACTAAACAACAAAAGAAGGCAATAAACAATAGATTATGGCAACAAACCAGTAATACCATAGATAAAATTGCAAAAAAGAAAAGATGATTTTCCAAAAGAAATAAAGATTTAAAGAAGGAAACAAAGAAATCATAGCGATGTTATTGTTTGGGAATTACAAGAAACACGTAGAGATCACACAGTAGAAATTTGGCAAACATTTGGTGTCCAATATCCATAATTCCCTCAAATGTCTGATTCAATCAGACAATCCACAAGCACAATCACAAGCAAACATAATCTAGTCATTATCTGAAATCTAGTCATTGTCCCAAAAAAAAAAAACAGGAAGGAGAGATCTGCCGAGGCCCGAACAGAGTGGCCGAGTGAGAGGCGATGGCGCTTTCCGATTGTTATTCCGGTTGCAAGACTCTCTGAGGTTTGCTTTTTGAAGATTTTTTTTTAAAAAAAGAGTCTGGTTTAGTTTTTATTTTATTTCATCAAATCAACTAAAGAACGCACTCTCCGAACCAATTAAAATATAACAAAATAAAAATCATATATTAAATTATGATAATTTATCTCCTCACCACATAATTTAATAATTATTAAAATTTATGTTTAAGATTGGAAACTATCATCCTCTCATTCAATTTAGAGTTTATTTGAAATCTATATTAGATAATAATAAGCTCCATATGATGGAGCATTTATCCCTAATTTCCTTATGTAATATTAAATAAAAAATCACATGGGGAACTCATAATAAGATCAGCCCCAATGAATCAAGGGGATGACATCTTGGACTGGTCAATCAGGTCGTATATATTGGAGTTGTGATTTTTAAAGCTCCGTTTGGTTACCATGAAATAGTTGTAAATAACAATTCACTGTTGAACTTCCTTGTTTGGCTTCACTCTTCTCCATCTCACCGGCCAGGTCAACCCTCAACTCTGGCCACGGAATTCCCCCATTGACGAGAATTGGGATGCTTGCTAAGATTGCAAAAATGGGTGTGGGGAGAAAAAGTGAGGTGAGGCCATGGAATATAAAGATGGAAGAGAGTTTGTTCATGACGACTTCAAGTTAGTTTCACGTTTAAACCCTAATAAGTTTAGATCTAATTTATTCGTAAAAATAAAATATAAAATTTTAATTTTAATTGATTATTTTTAAATAAATGACTTAAACTCAGGGTCGTTAAATATAGCATTAGAACAATACAATTCGGTGTTGGATGATAAGTTACAATAAGAACGTAGGTTATAGTGCTGGCCAAAGACTAAAAAGAATATAGGATAGGGTAAGTAATGGGTCAAGAATAAAAATTTTAGAGACGGGATTTTTAAAGTAGGTAGATTATAATAACTCAAATATAATATTATATCTTTAAAGTATTATTTTATTTATTAGTAAAAATAAATTATATTCTTTAACTTCGATTAATAATTTTTTTAAAAAATGAGTTAAGCCCATTAATATTTACTATAGGCTTAGCAGGTACATTACATTGCTAATATTAGATTCCGAGTTGGAAAAGGGATGCAGTAAGAAAAGGTTTTATTTTGCGTGTTTGAGTTGCCTTGACTATAAGCATGGCTTCCAACTCGAGTGTTGACTTCCTTCTATGAGCTAATCTGAGTTTAAAAATTGTAAAAGAAAAAATATTAATATATCTAAAAAAATTAACGTTTCAACAATACAACCAAAGCACTTCAACATTCATTATAAAAAATTATTATAAAATTTCTACTTATAATAATTAATGCATAAGAAACTTAAATTTGGAAAAAATGGTAAAATGCGTAAGAGATAAAAAAAATTATAAATTATGCTAAATTATTAACTAAACATTAGATAACGGGCCACAAGTGACTCGTGGATTATTAAGGACCTACAATTGACCGGGCCCTACCATCTCGTTGACGCAAAGTCCAATCTTACATGAGTACGAGCATTTCACTTAGACAAAATGTACCTTACTTTAATATTTTACATAATATTTTTTTATTTTAAGCACAACTTCTATATATGCCACCATAAAATTATATTTTTAACATGTCTATTCAAAGTTGTTACCACAAAAATTGATTTTGAACTCAATAAAATTGTCAAATAACTTGGTCTCGGCCCGGGTTAATTGACCTCTACTCAAAGCTAAATTAATATTAGCATGAATTACATTTGGGCAAGTAAACATTTGGCTCGTGCACAACTCAAAATACATAAAATAATTATGCAACAAGATTGAGTAAATTAGTTTAGAAATAAATTGAACATGAACAAAATAGTATTCGTATCGACTCGACCCGTACATACTCCTGCTAACAACTAGCTGATCCCTTATACCACAATGTGGAGTAATATAAAGTTTTGATGTTTAATTAATTATTTATATGAGAAAACTATATAGACGTTTTTAAGAAAGAAGTGTATATAATTTTTTTATAATTGCTCGTTGGAGTTGGAGTTTTAGTGCTTTACATTAGTGAACTAAAAGGGGAAATTAGATAGATTATTCTCCATGCTGACACCTTAAGTGAGGATTGAACTTGGATTGACGAAAACAATTCTTTGAAAATTTATGATTTTACTGAAAAGCATCACTGCCATACCTAATCTCTGAAAAGTTCACTCTCATACCATGTTTGTGAATTTAAGTGACTACAACACCCTATTTTCTCTATTTTTTATCAGGATATTATTAGCCGCTATAAATAAGAGTCTAATTCTATATACATCATGATGAATTGATTCGACTGTGTGCATTTTATCTATCTGGATTTTTTTATTTTTATATTTTTAGGAATAGTATGTAATTCAGATCATCCCTTTTCTCAATTCTGCATCAGATAGATAACAAATATACCATTGATTCTTATCATTGGTCAAAGCAATCAGAGAACGAGAGACAATGTATCAGACTTATCGTTGGTCATGTAATTACCATAAAACTCTTTCATATTTCTCAATTCCATCTAAAGCATGACATAGAAAGTATTAGGAAGATGAACATAATATGTATTAGAAGAGACATATTCCAGGTAAGCAAATTATACAGCCCAATTGCATATTTATCATTCATTTCCATCTAAAATTTGTAGAGATGGGGAGGAAGCCTGGGCTCCGGCACAGCTTCAAGTGGAACACTTTTGGGCGTGGAGAAGCCCCATTTCTCCATCATATCCAAGTCCTGTGGCTTCATACCATTGGGCAACTTCCAGTTAAACCCATGAACCAAGTTGCATAGCACCAACTGCACCATCCTCAACCCCAAGTTATAACCCGGGCACATCCTCCTCCCACTCCCAAATGGCAACAACTCAAAGTTTGTCCCCTTCACATCCCATTCCTTGCCAAAGAACCTCTCCGGCATGAACTCTTCCGGTTGTGCCCAGACGGATGGATCCCTCATAATACTCCATGTGTTGACGAAGACTCTGGTACCAGCTGCTATCTCGTGTTCTCCGATTTTGACGTCCTCCCTTGTGGCCCGGGGCACTAGGAGCGGTGCAACCGGGAACATCCTCATCGTCTCCTTGATCACGCCGTCCATGTAGGTCAGACGAGGAATGTCGGATTCTTGTACCCACCTGTCCTTTCCGATGACGGTGTCAAGCTCCTTCCTTGCCTTGTCAAGGATATGAGGGTGCTTCAAGAGTGCTGACATTGCCCACTCCACCATGACTGCTGCGGCCTCTGTTCCACCAGCTAACATGTCCTGCATTAGATTATTATAAATCAAATCAAAATTCATTACTCCTGACCAAGAAACCTCTGTTCTACACACGAAGATCTCGTTGAATCTTGATTCCAATGATCAATTCATATGGCTTAGCTAGAAACAAAGGTAAAGATCCAATCAAACTAAATTAGAGCAGACCTGAGTCAACGCCTTGATGGTGGTGCGACTTAACCTCTCCTCTGGATTTGGGTCCTCACCGAATTGGATGAGAACATCAACCATGGCCTTGGCCTCAAACTTGTCATCCTTAAGCATGGCAGCCTTGTGGGTGTCAAGGACTCTTTCCAGGAATTGGTCGAATTTCTTGCCGACAGCCTTCATCCTCTTCACATACCCTTGCAAGTCCAGGAAGTCGAGCCAGGGGATCAAATCCCCGATGTTGAACACACCACTAAGTAAGAACAGTTCGTCGATCATCCCTCGGAAGTCGGCGGCCGACAGCCCCATCGATTTGGCCTCGGAATCCTTCAAGTAGTTCCTGCCCAACACCATTCTGGTGATGACGTTGAGGTTGAAATTCTGCAAGTGCTCCTTCAGTGCCACTGTCTGGCCAGTCAAGGCATGGATGTCGGTGTAGAGGTTGTGGCTCTCCTCGGATCGGATGTTCTCGTACGAATCGAGACGTCGAACACTGAGCAGCTCAATGGTGCATATCTTCCTGGCCTGGCGCCAATAGGGGCCATACTGAGACCAGGTGATATCTGAGCTTCCGAACACCATGTACTTTCCGGCAGCTGTTACCGGGCGACCGGCGAAGCTGATGTCCTTAGTTTTGAGCATTAGCTCGGCCAATTCCAACGAAGATCCCACCACGGCCGGAAACGACCCGAATTGGAGGTGCACTAGGGGGCCATACTTCTTTGCCAGCTCATGCATAGCACGGTGGGGCAGCTCCCCCATTTGGGGGAGGTTGCCCACTATCGGCCACGGCCTCGGCCCCGGCGGCAGCTTCAATTTCCGGCCGGAACCACGACGCAGTGCCCGGAGAAGCACGGCCAGGGAGGCCAGCAGGGCCACGATGTAGAAGGGCCATGTTGGGGAGTCCATGTCCTAAGGTCTGTTCTCTAGTGAAAATGGTTGCACTGGAGGTGGTTGAGATGGGAACCCCATCTATCAACTCTATTTTTATAGCTATCTCAGTGCATTGTTTTCAATGTGTAATCAACTGCTGCCAATTGCGGCGTTGACCCACTGACGGTCCTCTATGTAACTTCATTTTCTTGGTCTTGTGTTCTTGTTAGACAGCTTCAATAAAGGTTGGCTGTGACAAAGCCCTTTCGGTGATTTTTTTATTCTGTTGAACTTGTGGCAATATTTATATCGACGTTGAGTACTTCACTGACTGTCAAACCGTTTAGAGGACGCCACTCGTGTAGATTTGGATCCCAACTAACTCCTACTTTTATTCAAGAAAAACAACTAAGGCCTACTTTGAAGTTTGAAGGTATACGAGTTCATTGAAGTTCTCCTATTATCAAAACATTAATAATGCTAGATATACAGAGCTGTAGCTGATCTAATTAATCAGAATTTTGACCTTAAAATTGCTCTTATTAAAGTAAGCGTTTTACACAGTTAGTGTGAATAGAAAATAATTTTGGTTGGCAGCCTTTGAGTAGGATATGATTTAAATAATATCTTTTAAGTGGAATTTGAAGCCAATTTTGGTTCGGGGGAGGGGGTATGTGGGGGATGAAGATGGTGGGAAATCACAATTGAAACGAGTATTTGTTGACTTTTTACGGATTCCTTGTTTTAAGCTATTCGACATCCACACGTACAAGATAAAAAAGCTCTTACTTGATAGGATTTACTTTGATGTATTCCAACTTGTGGGTTTATGAAGTTAAATTCAATATTCAACTTTCTTCCTTACAAATGTAGGATTTCAATGCTATGAAACGGTTTTATGAATTAAAAAGGTGGGTATTATATATCAGGGAATAAAAAAATTTACTTATAAAATATTGAGTTTCAAGTCGAATCGAGTGGAGCGGGTATATATTGCCCATTCATTTAACTCTGAAATGAACTTAGAGTCGAGCTTTTCTTGGGTAGAAAATTGAGCCGATTCAAACATAATTGAGCTTTGAACAAAATGCATCTTTTTTTGTGTGCACAAGTAGAAAATGAAGTATGTGATAGAGTGCCAAAAATTAATGAACCTCATTTAGTTAGCAAGTTATGGCCTATTTGGCTGGCATGAAAATAATATAAATGAAAAAAAATCAAATGAAATAAAATTATAAAGAGATAAAATAACATGAAAATTTTAAAAATTTCTTTCGTATATTTGGATGGTAGAAAAATAAGACAAAAATGAAATATTTCTTCCTATGTGCATGTATCTTTTAAAATTTTCCCTAATTTATTTTATTTTTCATAAAAAAATAATTCTTTGTAAAATTGTTACGTAGACTTATTTTGATTAAAATTAACAAAAAATTTCACTTAATTTCAAGACATCCAAGCACAAGAAAATTTGCAACTTCTAAATCTTACATTTCATTCATGTAATTTCAAAACAACCAAACCCTTAAGGTCCACTAGTTAGTAAATAAAAGACGCAAAATTTGTAAAACTCACAACCCAAATCAGGGTTTTATAGTCGGAACTAGTCGGTTCGTTTGCGATTTTCATTTTAGTCAGTTTCAAAACACGCGTGCTGAGCCAAACTTAGCCACCAGTTATAAGTCATGAGGGTCATGTGTACCCAAGTATATGATGATAATGCCATTAAGGCAGTAATAAAATAATTTATCAGAGTATATAACAACACGTCCAATTTTTATTTATTTATTTATAATAGACCATATAATTAGATTTACGTCGTTTATCGTGTTAGGACGCATTATTTATTATTTTTGGGAGAGTTTGTAGGCTGAGATCTTGTCATTCGAGTTAGGACTCTATTATTTTATTTTATAATAATTTATTATAATTTATTTTATATTTTTAAAATTTATTTATTATTATAGACTTGAGTCGAGAACAAGTCAAGTTTTATTTACAAAACTACCCATGTGCTATATTTTTCTTCCCAACCTTTTCCCCTTTCTCCCTGACAACCGACCGCTCCCCTGTCTCACCCCGCCTTGATGACCCGCAGCCACCAACAGCGTCGCCATTGCCTAGCCCAACCTCCTCCCCCTCACCTATCTCCTCCTTCAATTTTCCCATCTTCCTCTTTCCCTCCTAAGCTAGCCCGACCGCCCCTACCGTAGTCACTAGGGCTACTAATTGAGCAAGCTAGCTCGTGAGCATATGGTGTTCGCTTCGGTTCAACTCGACATTTAAATGCTCGAACTCAAACTCGAATCCTTCGAGCCGAGTTAGAGCAAGACATTATTCAACTTGATATCGACTCGTAGTTCGACTTGAACTCGACTCGATAAAATAATATAATAATATAGTCTTTATATTATATATATATATATATATATATATATATACTAATAAGTTTAATTATAACTAGTTATATTTATTTATATACAATATAATAACAAAGTAGTGAGATAACTTAGATGAGAAGTATTCAACTTGAAGACTTAGAGGTCATGGGTTCAATCCACGCTACATTTTTTTTAAGTGAATTACTTTCTACTTTATAATTGAGCTGATTTCGAGCTCACGAACAAGTTAGGTTCGAGCTCGTCAAAATTAAACAGTTTAAGTGTATTCAAACTCGTGTCGAGATCGAACAACATAAAAAATATCAAGTCGAGATCGAGCATGCATGTTCAAAACTCATTCGATCTCGAGCCGAGTTTGAACCAACTTTGAACTATTCGAACCAAGTTCGAACACAAGTTGAACTTATCTCGCTCACTTGTTTATAATTGAGCTGATTTTGAGCTCACGAACAAGCTAGGTTCGAGCTCGTCAAAATTAAACAGTTTAAGTATATTCGAACTCGAGTCGAGCTCGAGCATGCATGTTCAAAACTCGTTCAATCTCGAGCCGAGTTCGAATGAACTTCAAATTATTTGAGCCGAGTTTGAACACAAGTTAAACTCGGCTCGCTCACTTGTTTAGCAACCATAGTAGTAGTCGATTTCACTCTGAATCACTGCCAGACACATTTTGCTTTGTATTAACATTTAATTTGATAATGTAGATGTAGAGTTGGAGCCCACCGCCTTAGGCTCGTGACCTCATTTGGAACTTCTACTAGGTCCATTTAGAACTCACCCTTAGTTTATCACTTAAGCTTGCCACCTTAGGCTCGTGACCTCATTTGGAGCTTCTACCAGGTCCATTTGGAACTCACCCTTAGTTTATCGCTTATTCTATCGTAATTTATTTACTGATTGCAGGCGGGTTAAGTGGTATTTTATTGGATCACACTTAACCCAGGTTATTTAATCAAATTATTTTTTTGATTAATAACCCTCAAGGATGAGATACCTCAAATATGATTTCGAAAATAAGATCCACCATAAGTTGCCTTTGGACTTATGATAATAAATCCCTTCCCAGATCTATATATAATTTTATCGAGTTTTCAGTAAGATAAGAGATAATGAAACTGACACAAACATACCATGAGCAGGTGTATGTGCTAGTCACAATGGGCTTTTGATTAGTGAAATGGTTGTTCCATTCCCGAGGGATCTTGACAACTTCGCGTTTTGAGTTTCCTCATACCCTAGGAACATGGAGGTTTACGGGTACTATTTAGTGCAGTGCACGTCTAGATATGTGGTTCAAAGGATACCGAAGGCGACTGTCTGATAGTACTCAACCTTTGTGCTCAAGGCCAGGAGAAATATGGAGGAAATGAGGCAGTTTAAGATATACTAGTAGTCCCAAGGAATATAAAAGAAAATAAGAAAATGTCCGGAGAGACATCAGCAAACCAGCCAATTCAGGATGTTGTTGGGTGTGCGGCCTGATAGCTCCCCAGTAGAAACCCTTATGAGAGTTCAACAGAAGTTATATATGATTTTTTTCAAAATGAGAATTAACTCTCATTTGTCAGTTTGTTATAGTTATTTTTAGACCAATAACATTTGTTAGTAACATTTTCTTTTATATATATAGATAAGGAACAAGAGTATAATATGTCAGTCTGGATGCAGGAAGAGGGACATCTTGTGCACACACAAACCTGGTTCATTATGTTGGATTATTATATTTTGATGATGATGTTTCAATTTATAGTATCATGTTTCATGATGAAATGATAATCATAATGTTTTGAGATTGATATAGTAAATGAGAATGAAATGACAGATAAGACAAACAAATGAATCAAGATGCCCAATAGATGTAAAAGATTTAGTTGCTATTACTTTAGTATGTTATGAAATGAAAAATTTAGATGGTGTAGTATATATTTATATATTATGGTGTTGATAGGTTGACCTCTAATTGCACTTTTAGGGAAAAAAATTTACGTTTGATTTTAGAAATTTTATTGATTTCATCGTAATTATTTTTAGTGTCGATTGTTTGTCATGTCATTCACGTAGTATCTTGTTAGGATTTTTGCATCTCATATATGCATGAAAATTTTTATTTTCCATCTTAAGAAACGGAAAGTAGATCTATTGGGGTTAAGTTTGGGTTAATCGACTTAATCGGGTGACCCGTAACATTGCAGTTCAATTTGTGAGTGAGCCGGATTTGGAGTGTTAAAACATTCATAAAAATTTCTTAAGAATTTATAAAAAGTTAGTTATGATGTAAATATATGATGTCAAATTTTTTTATTAAAAATTTTCCTTATTTTATTTTAAATTTTTATAAAATCAAATTAATGGAGATGAAATTTTTAAGGAAGACCACTTAGTGTGAAGTCTCACTTGCATCTTATTATAAAATACACTGAAAATAAATACCATTTTAATAGATGGTGAATACTTTTTGACATGAATTATCATATTTATTTATAGATTTTCATTTTATTTCATGTCAATTGACTCACCTACTTTAGATAATGTTTCTTTTTTTATAATTACTCATATGGTCAATTGACTCAACTTCTCCAGGTTGAATGAGTCTTGTGTGCTACTTAGAACCTCATAGAAAAGATGGTTACCGGAAAACTTTAATTTTTTAATATTAATTTAAAATTAAACCAACAATATTATAAAATCAAGGGTGATAGCAACTTGGAATAAAAAGTAATTTAAGACCAGAATAATTCATTCATGTAACACACAAAGAACATCATATTAACAAAACCTATTCGCTTGTCCTTTCTCCATGGTTAATTTATAAAAAAGTTGGTAATTTGTACAAAAGGACAATAAAATTAAGCACCCAATAAGATTTGTTAATTTACTTTCTACTTAAATAATTGAAGGTTGATTAGGTGCACGTGTTTATTCAATATTATACATATATATATCATATAAAAGAGTCTAAATATTCAAGATGGCCGACCTAAGTAACTAAGTTCAAGACAAGGCAGCCATCTATCAATGTTTGTTATTTCTATGTACACATGCAATGCAGCATGTGTGAACCTGAGAAAATAATTGAACAACCAATGGATGGCACAGTGTTTGTAACTGACAGAAACTGTTGTAGATTTGACTTGTTTTGAGGTACTACAGTGTAAAATAGATCAAATAAACATGCATCTCCAATCTTGATTATTTGATGTAAGTTATGGGTATGTATTATAAACATATATGAGCAGATAAGATGCATGGATTATTGACAAAGCTGCTATGATATATACCCTTGTTGATTTCAAAGAGTCGTCTCCGGCGGCTATGGCCGTCAACAGCAAAGAGTCTTACCTATAAACTTGTTATGACTTGTAAAATTATCATCTAAAATCGCTGGAGATGTCACTTAGAGATGGCCTAATTGACAAATATCAATTATTCATTAATGTCCAATTATGTATGTTTTTAGCAAATAACCCATTTCAATATTAATCCTGATTACATTGGAAACATTTGTGGGTACACAAATATTTTCCTTGTGTACTGATGAACGTCTTCAGGCCTAGCTCCATTTTTTGAGGTTTATCAAGATTACATGGGTTATAAAAGAATTAAAAAGTGTTACTCATAAATTAAAATTTGGAAGGAAAATATCTTTACAAATGGCTTTAATTTAGATATCATCTAATAAGTTAAGATGTAATTTGTAATATCACATAGGCAGTATAATGTTGAGAAGTAGTTTTTTTCCTGCAACCAACGCTGGTAATATATATAGGTTTTTATAAATATGTTTTATTTTCTCACATGGAATTAGTTTTAAAAGGTAAATTTAAATTAACACCTATAAATTTACCTTTAAAACTAACTAGGAAAAATAGTGTTGCTAATTATCAAATTATTTTTGTTTTAGGCAATCTCCCTCACTAAGAGTTTATTGTTTAGCCGATTATTTTATAATGGCGTCTTCTTCTTTATAGTGACCAGGATAAATTAATATCATCAATCTACTAATATATTTCTCTATTTTTTCTCAAAAGCATTGTTTCACCAATCGTGATGGCGACGTTGAGAATTTTTTATATATCCTCTTCATCGCCGTACATAATAAACTAAAGCTGGCAAAATTTGTGAATCATGTGGGTCAATTTCTCAAAGCTCATCGAATAATGAAAATAACTGTTTACACCCACCCACCAACTTTGACCACGCATATATTGGTAATTGGATCAATCACTCCAACTAGTTGCTCATGTCCTTTTTATACCCAAAAAAAAACCCAATTCGTTAATCAATATTTGTAAGTAGATTTCGTTTCAATTTCTCTTAGTCCCTTGCTTTGAAAAAAAAAAACAATCATAGTCCTTACTATTGTCAAGCCTTATTGACTTCAAAAATAGGACTAGTGCTATAACAACATGTGTATACTCCACTTTGGAATAACTTCTATTTCTAAGTGAATAAGATACCACTAGAAACCAAATTATACTTTGTTATTATAAAAACACACACAATTTTACCAAAGTTTGATGTCAACATGAGTGATGAGACCACATTTGTGAGTAGCCAGCCAGCCTGGAATCGTCGAAGTAAGGCACAAGGAAAGCACCATCGATATGTCAATTAGCAACCACGTTTATAAAATATGTAGTCTTGCATTGCTTATAAAAGGGTTGCAAAACATAGCCATGTACTCATCTCATTCTCCCAATCACAACACAAACTTCGAAGTATCAAATACACTTCGACCTATCGCCATGGACTCCCTGACATGGCCATTCTACGTTGTGGCCCTGCTGGCCTCCCTGGCAGTGCTCCTCCGGGCACTCCGTCGTGGCTCCGGCCGGAAATTGAAGCTGCCGCCGGGGCCGAGGTCCGTGGCCGATAGTGGGCAACCTCCCCCAAATGGGGGAGCTGCCCCACCGTGCTATGCATGAGCTGGCAAAGAAGTATGGCCCCCTAGTGCACCTCCAATTCGGGTCGTTTCCGGCCGTGGTGGGATCTTCGTTGGAATTGGCCGAGCTAATGCTCAAAACTAAGGACATCAGCTTCGCCGGTCGCCCGGTAACAGCTGCCGGAAAGTACATGGTGTTCGGAAGCTCAGATATCACCTGGTCTCAGTATGGCCCCTATTGGCGCCAGGCCAGGAAGATATGCACCATTGAGCTGCTCAGTGTTCGACGTCTCGATTCGTACGAGAACATCCGATCCGAGGAGAGCCACAACCTCTATACCGACATCCATGCCTTGGCTGGCCAGACAGTGGCACTCAAGGAGCACTTGCAGAATTTCAACCTCAACGTCATCACCAGGATGGTGTTGGGCAGGAACTACTTGAAGGATTCCGAGGCCAAATCGATGGGGCTGTCGGCCGCCGACTTCCGAGGGATGATCGACGAGCTGTTCTTGCTTAGTGGTGTGTTCAACATTGGGGATTTGATTCCCTGGCTTGACTTCCTGGACTTGCAAGGGTATGTGAAGAGGATGAAGGCTGTCGGCAAGAAATTCGACCAATTCCTGGAACGAGTCCTTGACACCCACAAGGCTGCCATGCTCAAGGATGACAAGTTTGAGGCCAAGGCCATGGTTGATGTTCTCATCCAATTTGGCGAGGACCCAAATCCAGAGGAGAGGTTAAGTCGCACCACCATCAAGGCGTTGACTCAGGTATGCTCTAATTTAGTTTGATTGGATCTTTACCTTTGTTTCTAGCTAAGCCATACGAATTGATCATTACAATCAAGATTCAACGATATCTTCGTGTGTAGAACAGAGGTTTCTTGGTCAGGAGTATTGAATTTTAATTTGATTTATAATAATCTAATGCAGGACATGTTAGCTGGTGGAACAGAGGCCGCAGCAGTCATGGTGGAGTGGGCAATGTCAGCACTCTTGAAGCACCCTCATATCCTTGAAAAGGCAAGGAAGGAGCTTGACACCGTCATCGGAAAGGACAGGTGGGTACAAGAATCCGACATTCCTCGTCTGACCTACATGGACGGCGTGATCAAAGAGACGATGAGGATGTTCCCGGTGGCACCACTCCTAGTGCCCCGGGCCACAAGGAGGACGTCAAAATCGGAGAACACGAGATAGCAGCTGGTACTAGAGTCTTCGTCAACACATGGAGTATTATGAGGGATCCCTCCGTCTGGGCACAACCGGAAGAGTTCATGCCGGAGAGGTTCTTTGGCAAGGAATGGGATGTGAAGGGGACAAACTTTGAGTTGTTGCCATTTGGGAGTGGGAGGAGGATGTGCCCAGGTTATAACTTGGGGTTGAGGATGGTGCAATTGGTGCTATGCAACTTGGTTCATGGGTTTAACTGGAAGTTGCCCAATGGTATGAAGCCACAGGACTTGGATATGATGGAGAAATGGGGCTTCTCCACTCCTAAAAGTGTTCCACTTGAAGCTGTGCCGGAGCCTAGGCTGCCACCTCATCTTTACAAATTTTAGATAGAAATGAATGATAATTGTGCAATTGGGCTGTTTCTGCACAGTTGGAATTATGTTCTGTATTTCCAGTTTTGAAAAAAAATTTTATGGTTTCTTCTTATAAACGATATATGTTCATCTTGCTAATAAGTTTTTTATGGACTTGTTATGCTTAACTTTGGATCTAAATTTAAAGAACTTTATCGCCAATCAATTTGGAGCCTAATCGCCACAACTCACCAGATTTCTAAGCATGTAAAAATTGGATCTTTAATCAAGATAAAAATGGTTTGAGGCTTTATAAGTAGAACATGACCCACAAAGCTGAAAGTCCAATGTGGTTAGAAGGTATTGAAAGGCATGATAGAACTCGTCATGTAGCAGTTTTATGACCAGCTAAACTAGGTGTTTTTGCTTGTATTGATTTTAAGAAATTCAAGCACTTTGCCATGCCTCTTCAAAGAAATGAAAATTGATGTGATATGCGATTCTGTTGATTTGCTTTCTGTTTTTGGGGTATGTTCCGACTTTGCTGTACAATGGTTTCTTCAAAAAATGGCTTCTTTGCGATCATTGGGCTCATATAAGAAGTTTCAAGGAAATCTTTAGTTCTTCAGATACCTTCATCGGTTCTTTCATCTTTGCTAAATTTTGAAGAGGTTCTATAATGTGTTACAAAAAAATAAAAATAAAAAAACAAGAAGAAAAAAAGGAGGTCCGGCACTATCCCAAGTTTGTTTACGACACCATTAAATCAGAGCTCTCACAGTTCTTACCATTTATCTGCCGCTATATCCCAACTTCCTAACCTGTTCTACCTTGGTAGATTAGAAGGCCACCCCTACCTTGTTATTTCCTAGCAATGGTTCAGTCAAATTCCTCGGAATAGATTAACAGAAACAGAAAGATTCAATACAAAATGTCTGCAATGAGATGAAATTTTACTCATGAATTTCTGAACTAGCTGGTAACCATGTCGAAAGCTCATCAGATCAATAACAAAAACAAAGCGAGCAGCATAGAACTTAGCTAAGGATTGCACACAAAAAAGTCCGCGTATCGAATTTCCTTACAGCTCCATCAAAAATGTATGTTAAAAATCAAGAGTCATAAAGAACATCCAATATCGAACTTCATAGAACCTGAAGTCAAACGAAGTACAAGCACCATTTAAACTTAAAACAAAATGTTCAACATCATCAACCTGAAACACCCCAAAAATAGAATCTGATGTCACAAAAGCTTGCCACTAGCTTGCAGATCAAAACCTTCTAGGCATTCTGTCCAAAAACCTACCAGATGGGCACTCGTAAGCAAAATGCCCACGGCCTCCACAGTTGTGGCAGATTGTTGTCATTGGACCCATACAGTCTCTGCTCATGTGGCCAACCTGATTGCAAGTCCTGCAAACTATATCCCTGTGCCCTGCAAAACGACTTGGCCCACCCCTTCCAGAAAGAATATGTGCGCCCCTTCCAGGAATAATATCAGACTTGGGGCAATCTCGAGCCATATGACCTGATATATTGCAAAGATTGCAGACAGGCTCATTTGGACAGTCACGAGCTAGGTGGCCAGTATTTCTACAATTGTTGCAAGCTTTTTCATTTGTGCAATCTATAGCAAAATGACCTTGCTTGTAGCAGTTATTGCAAAGCTTAATATCGCCAAGTGGGAGACCAGGAGCTGTGCACTCCTGAGCACGATGCCCTGCCTTGCCGCAAGTATGACAGATGCCTTCATTAGGACAGTTACTAGCCATGTGTCCTGATTCTCTACAGTTCCAACAAATGGCCTTGGCAGTACACTCTACAGCAATGTGCCTGTCCAAGAGCAACCCAAGGTGAAAACAAAGAAAGCAAAAATTAAACGTACATTTTCAAGAGCAAAGTCTTCAGCTTAAAATCTTCAGCACCACAATGATTCTTCTCATATCTTCATCTCCAAAATTGTCAAGAATCAATATATATATATATATATATATATATATAATGGAACATAAAAAGAGTTAATGTAATCTGTCTTCAAAGTCGGCAAGTAGATGTGCTATTTTAAATAAATAATTTTTAAAAAAAAACTGAGCCATGAAGTTAGACAATTCACAATGTAAGAGATAAATCCTGAAAGATAATACCCAGGCAAGCCACAGTTATTGCAGACAGCAGCGTTAGGGCATTCTCTTGCAAAATGCCCTGGACGCTTGCAGTTGTTGCATAGACTTGTAGACCTGCAATAGTCACACCCAGAACTATGTCAATATGCAGTGAACTCCCACCGTCAATTAGAAAATAAACAAAATACAGCTTCTCCATTATTACTGAGCACAGTTGTAGTTTCTAATCTAAGTTGAAAATACAAAAATTTTCCAAAACCTGGAGTTTCGCCATGAATCAGGTCCGTCCCTGCGGTAAGGGGCATCACGTTTGGGAATCCTCTCAGTTCTGATCCTACGATCTCTGGGACTGACACTCCTGCTACGGCTGCGACTTCTGCTTTGACTTCGACTCTGGCTTCTGCTTTTCTCAATACTCATTGTACTCATCTTTACTGTTCAACAATCACAGCTACAACTTCAACACCTCCACCAATACCAACTCCTCCACCACAGCAAACCCCCCTGTCCCTAATACAACCACACCGAAATCTGCCTCCATAAGTCCCATATCAAGGCTCCACCATTTCCCTCTCAAGGAGAAATTAGCATCCATTACATTACATTATTAAATGCCCAACACCAAAAAAATACTCAAACCAACTTCCTCATCTCAAACAATCATCGTTTTCCCAGACTCCACATACCGAAGACCAAGTCTTTCATTCAACTTCTTCATTAAGAAAGTCAATTCACACCCTAATGAACATATGTATCCCCAAAAACACCACAAGAAATGATTAAGATAAACTCCATCACAAAGCCATCCAAAAAATCATAACACTCCCCAATGAAACAACTTTTCCCTTCCCCCCTTCAGAGTCTTGCTGACAAAGCCAGAATCCTCACCTTAGTGAATCTACAGGAAACTCGCGTCACTCTAAAAGAGAATATATGGTAAATAATTACATAACAGTGAAACAATATATTAAAAATCTGTAATTTACCAAAGGTGAATACCATGGGCAAAAGTCCCAATTACAGTAGTACCTAAAAAGCAGAGAATCATGAAAAAATATTATATGCAATGTAAAACTCACAGACAAAATACCAGCATTATAATATTTGAGCCCTTCAGCTACTAACCTTTATCACTCAAACATTTTATGTAATCAATCACTCAACTAACAGAGAAAAGGAGTCATTAATGCATCTCATTGTAAATCAACGAAAAGCCTGCAATCACCTTGCCCATGATAAACAACACAACTAAGACGAATTTGCTTGCAACGTAAACAGATATGAAAAGACCCTAAACCCTTCATTATGATGACAAAAACATAGGATGTCACTATCTTAGCATCCAAATCCTGACCACAAAATATTTTCCACATTTCTAAAAAAATTGTCTGCACAAATACATCAACACACACACACTATTCAGCCTCTCAAAAGCAGTCTGCTCACAATGTCATAGATATATAAAACACCATAAAACAAAATTGAACATAAAACGTAAAATAACAAGTACAAATCTTCTTCACTTCGAACTACATAGAGACAAATACATCATTATCTAATCCATCAATCCTCGTCCAGCATGCATGGTGAAGATAAAACCTTACAAGCGACAACCTCATGATTATTTTCACAAGAAAATTAGAACAATTTAAAGCTAAAATACAACCTACAAAACATTTCCAGCTACAATGCACACATCCACAAGAATAAATTCCATAAAATCCCAAAAATCCTTCTAACAAAGCACGTTTCACCCAGCTCAACAACACCAGAAATTCACATCATACAAACGTCACAACTTAAAAAAAAAGGACCAAGAAACAGCTAATCAGCCGCTCAAGAGCTGTCCACCCTCATTTTCACAAACATGTCAAACAACCTAAAACAAAATTGAACAAAAAAAACTAAAAATCAAGCAAACAATTGACAGGCCCATAATCCCCTTCCTATTGAATAACTCAAAAACAAAAGTCAAACTCCGCAACATAGGAAGGCTACCATCAACCAATCTCCTCCAAAATGCAGCCCACAAATAAAACCTTACAGATCACAACCCAGTGATTAATTCCACATAATAAATAAGGCCAAATTAATGTACCCCAACACTGTACCAACTAAAATGTTCATCCAGCTACAAAACCCACACCCACCACCAAAAAACCGAAAAAAACCAACAATCACCTCGAGTAAGCACCTTTCCTCCAGCTCAACTCACACAACACGACCACCATTTCATAACTCACAAAAAACTCAAATCCAAACAGCACAAAAATCACAACTACAATGCAAAATCTAGCTACAAAACCACACGCATCTACTCCAATAACTGCTCAAACCATTCCCCCCCCCCCCCCACACACACACACACAAAATCGTGTCAAGGAAGCACCTTTAACCCCCAAAGTCCACAAAAAACACAATTTTTCACCGCATACATCACTTACCACCAAAAACAAGAAAAAATTGAACCAAAATTCCCAATAACAGCAAAAAAAAAAAATCCACAAAAAAAGTAGACATTCATGGGAATCTACATGCGTGTCGGATCTTCCTCAACCTAACAGAGATATAAACACCACAAGACTAGAAGATCTTATGGAAACTAGGGTTCGAAAAGGGACGAAATCTACCGGCTGCGGCGGCGGAGGAGACGGCGGAGAGCGGTGGCCGGAGCTCGGACAAGGAAAGAAGGGTTTTGAGGTAATTTACGACCGTGGGTCCCACAAGCCCAATATGGGCCTAACTATGGGCCTCTTCTGTTCGTCTTTCAGGTGCTCGTTCTGGAGACTAGACGGGCCCAATAAAGTAGGCACTAAAGAAGGAATGTCTATTTGTGCACCTTACCTGTGTACTTATTATATCCACCAAAAGTCTTTAACTTTTTTTTTTTGTTAAACTTTTATGTCAATACTGTATACTCGTCTTAGAAATTAATCTCAATTTATAAATTACCCGCTAAAAATTTTAATATTTGTATGCAATAAAACCTAATTTTAGTTGTACTTAGGGTGCCCACCATATGAGTCGATTTAAGTTTTACTCTGCTGAAGCTTGCCTCATTTGATTTCGAATTTGGTCTAACTTGATTCACATTTATTTATGTCTTTTTTGTATAATTCATATTAAAATTTAATTTATAATTAAAATATCTTAAATTTGACATAATTATACAAAATGATAATTTAATTGTATATAACTTTATTTAAATTTAATATCATATAATGATATTTTATAATTTTGTTATATTTATATAAATAAAATTAATTTAAATATACTCAAAAATATTATTTCTTATATAAAGTATCGAGTTTCGAGTCATACTAAGTTATCGTGAAGTTATCGTTCAAGTAGAATTTTTTGAATTGAGTATTGAGTCAAATCAAATTTCATCGAGCTTTAAACAACCCTAGTTGCATTGTAAAGAAATTTGTGAACCCGTGAGTAATAAAAAGAAAAATATTTTACGTGCATTCACACTCATATTCACTAGTTACATACTTATATAACTACCTAAGATGTTAGATTTCTTGGACCATATCTAACACCTAAAAGGTATTTCATAACGTGGATGAAAAATGCACATATAACATAATTTAATAAAAAGAACGTGCAAGTGGTGTAAATTGAATGCATATCCTTATAAATTTTATGTTTATCCGCTATGTGCTTTTAACATTATCTAGTTGTATATTTTTAACTCAAACAATATTAATCTCTCTTTTTTTGAGAAAAATTCAATGTTATTTGTCACCCTTTTTTGTCAGCTAAAGTTCAAATATTTATGATGCTCAAAAGAAATTTATGAAGTTGCACTTAATCACAAAAAATATGAGAAGAAATTAAAAAAATAAACTCATGTGCTTAATCAATTTTTGAGTGATGTAAGATCGTGAAAGCACTAGATTTACACCATTTTAATGATAGTTTTAAATATTGTACCGGCGAGCGTACCGGATTTTTAAGTGGTGTGCGATATGCATGGTTTAATCAGGTTCGACCGGATTTAAAACGTTATATTAAATTTAATATTGAATTATATTATTCCTACTTAGAAAAAATTTTTGGAAGAAACAAAGACATATAAATTATTGAATTATTAAATTATTCCTACTAGATTTAATATTGAATTATTCTCAAACCTGTATAGAAACAAAGACATATAAATTACAACATAATAATAATTTCAAATCAAAATAAAAGTAGCATTCTTTCAGCATATCTTAATGTCTGAAACCTTCCACATCAAATATACAAATTAACTAAGCTAAACAAACTCACTACATAAAGAAGAAAATAAAAATAAAAATTTGCCTCATCCATCAGAAGCCAAGACAACACTCTATTCATATCACAATTCAGTAAAAGAAAGAATGTTGACATCAACAAAACCACCTACAGCAATGAAACCACAACTCATTACAATGAACCAATCCCCACAAAGCCCCAATCTTTGCTTTGCGCCAAATCACAAAACAACCACCACTCTAGATCCGGCAAGCCGGTGCACCAAGAGAACAAACAAAGCTAACTCTGAAGCACTGCCAATAATAGATAGAACCACCACAAGTGTGAAGATAAATCCAAACCAGAAGAAAAAATAGAGAAAGTGGAAAGAAAAAGAAGGCAAAGAGAGCTCACCTTTTACTGAAAATCGGGAGAAACAGACCGGGTTCACTGGAACAAGATCTGTTTCCTCAAACCGGACCGGCCGGCCTTTAGGTACCAGGTATACCGGGTTCGACCGCCGTCCGGATTTCAAAACTATGATTTCCATTAATTTGAGAGGCTAAAGACATGTTATTATATTGTAACATAATAATCGAATGAGTAAAACCAAGTTTGTTTTAATACTTTTGGGGGGAAACAAGGGCATATGAAACAAGTTATATTATATTATATATATATGTGATTAAACTCGGGGTGAGAATGGGCTTTGATCGGTCTGAGCTGATTATTAATCCGATTTTTTACCCAAACGATCCGTCATTATTTTGTCTAAGTTTTGTACCTAGTCGAGTCGAGTAAAATTAGTCGGCTAATTTTTGCAACTATGATATATATAACTCTTATATCATCATGATGGAGATGTATATAATTTTTGTCAACCGGGACTGACATATTGAGGAAGATATAATTTTTACTTACATTTAATCATCAATTTTAGTTTAAAAAATAGAACAAGTAATCTTCATCTCTTCCAATGAGGGACTGAATGCTCAACAAATAAGCCACATAAATTTCCGTGCATGCAAGTCTTTCGGTTTTTTTTACAAAGCTAGTAGTAACACACTCAACTCACCTTGAAAACAACAAAACACACTCAACTCTTATTCCTCTTCTTAGAATGTTTCAACACACACATATATAAAACTGCCCTAAAAAAACACAAGCAATATGAATGTTTCTCTTTTGAGGCAACAACTTGCTTTTCCCCCACTCGAGATCCACCCAGACGTGCCCATATTTCAACAAGAACGTTGAACAGAATGTTGGGCTTCCTCTTGATTCATAGTAGGGAAGGCCTTGCCAATATCTAAGACAAACATCAGAGTCCAACTATATTAATTTGACACAACAAAGAAATTATGTTCATCAGAACACTTTTGATTGAACAAGACTATATATTTAGTCATGAATATGCATAAAGAAAGGCTTACGATCGTAGAGAGTGGGGCAAAGAGCTTGTTGAAGCCATGGAAGTGTAAAGACATTCAACTCTTTTCCACTGGATGAAAATAGCACAACCAGTCATGCTGCTTATGCAAGCAAAACCACATACCTCATCCCAAGCCAAAGTTCCCAGCCGGGGAATGATGAAAGGAATCAAGAACCAAATATTGGGTATTTTGTATTACTAATGAACTCTTTGTGGCACATTTTACTAATTAAAACCTACATTTTACTAATTGAATTCCTTTTGAGGAGTTTGGCACCCTAAGATTAAAAAATGCAACTACTGATCAATAATTAATTATCAGAAACCCTACAATATTTAACCAACCTCATGGAATACTTAAAAACATGATTGCTTAAGTTCAACTCGCCGATAAATTTCCTACATGGGATATAACTGCGACTTAAAAAATCGCAGCGTAGATTAATGTTACTTATTTGATGGTCACCTCAAATTATGGAGCTTGTAAACATCATGATCAAAATCACTAGATAAACACTTCAAAAAGATCTGCGATACGATTACTTCATCACTCCAAACTTTAACGACAGAATACACTGAAATACTGCCAGCAACAGTAACCACTGCAGAAAATAGATATTGTTACAGGACAGAGTATACGAATTATGAAGTGTAGTTATAACTTGTAATGAAAAGAGAAAAACATATTAGCTGTTCGGCGCACCATAAAAACAAATTCATTTACCGTATAATACAACTAGATACTCTACGTGGATTAGAAGGGCACTAGTACCAAACAGTATTACAAAGCATTACCACTAGATAATTTCAAAATTTTGGCACAAAGCACATGCAATGCAAACTTGACTTTCTCTGACTTTCTTTTTCCTCTTCAAACACAAATATTTGCCTATTAGTACATAACAAATTCATTATGAAAATTCAACATCAGAGTCACCCAAGTTTTCTCTCAAAACTTCAAAATCATCAGCACTCCACCGGCACACAAGGTGCATGCAGAAAGTAGCCATTTTAATACCAAGTAAACGCTGCATGGAAAAAAATCCACACACTAAGAGCCGAACCCTAAGAGCATCATGTGAAAACATCAATGCATTTTGTATAAAATTAATATGATCTTAGGGATGGGGATCAAAAGATGGAGCATAGCCAGTAGCTGATACAATAAAAATTAGATGCAACCAAAAATTAAACAGTGCACACATTGATAAAATTAACCGATAAAATTAACCGACACTAGCATACCAATATGCGGGATGCTTCAGGAGATAAAGGCTTTCCTTCTTCGCAAACAACATAGTCAGACACAAGCTCTACAACACCTACATGAAAGAAATAAACCCTTAATATGACCCAAAATATGTCAAAGATAAGTGAGAACCATACAAATAAGCTGACCTACCTTTATTCAATCTAACAGGCATTCCCTGTTTACGAAGAAATGGCTCCATCTCATGTGTGAACTGATCCAAAGCGCCTTCTTTCAGCTCAACCTAACGAATTAATACCGCACAAAAATGAGCATATGATATGGTTGATTGTAAGAAGGCATGAAATATCCACATAAGCTAATGAAAGTAGAATATCTGATTTGTCGCTTCTGCCATCATACAAAAGGAATAACAAGTCCTTTCCAACTTTAATTATTGAACTCAACAAACTAGCATGAAAGTTCAATTGAACTCAATTATTAACATCAATAACTAATGCCTAATCAAATGAGTGGCTTCAATCTTTAAACCTCTTACCATATTTGTGTAAAATTTACACACTCTTTTCATAATTAAAACAGGCATTTAAACCTTCTTCATAGAGATTATCTGAAAAAATCAAAGACATTACAGCAGTAGCAAGCACCAGTACCAGTAGAGGAATCTTAGACTACAAGAGATACTGCTCTCTCTACCCAACTATTGACTGAAATCTGAACACAGGTGGCTCAAGGTATAGTGAATATACACCTCATTCAGAACCCATCCCCCAACTGATGCACATAATTGGCAAGTTCAAGTAAAAAAAAATAATGACTAATAGTCTGCTTCCTTATCATGCTAAGCAACTTTATCCTAACGAAAAGTTAACAAAAAAGAAAAAGAAAAACCTTTTCCACGGCAATGCTTCCAGTCCTTGCAAAATCGTGCTCTTCATATCCTTCAAAAAACCTGAAATTTTAAGTACAACAAAAGATATCACTCAGATATATTCACTTTGGGGCACATTTACAGAAAATTTACTCAAGTTGCATGAAGAACAAATTACAACCTCAGAGAAGTTTTTCCATGCAAAAGTTGTCAATCTGACTGGAAATTTTGCAATATTCCCTTCTCTAATATTTTAGCTAATGTTTTTTTACATAAGTGAAAAATGAACTTAATAGCACGTATCATAAAATATTTTGCATGTTTAAAGCAAGTGGGCATAAAGTACAAAGCACCAACACACTGAATTGCCAAAATTACAGGAATAAAAGGTTTATCTCAAGACAATACCTTTGGACTTCCTCGTTTGGCAAATTGGTGAAACAAAGCCCAGTATCCCCGCGTAAGAACTAGAACAACAACATTTCAAAAACAACATTCCGGCATGAAATTAATCCAAGATACATAAAGGTGATTGATCTAATCTACCTTTGAAAGCTTATGGAATCCCGGCCTGATTTCATCTGCAACAGATCTGCCAAGAGCTATTTGCATGACTTTGTTTGACCCAAGAAAAAATCTGAATAAAAAACCAATATAATCATTGAAATTGAAAACTGACAGTCGGCAATGATAACGGATAGCAATATCACAAAACATTATTATGCAAAGAAACATATCTTTGAATATACAAGTATATGTTCTACGCATTCCCAAAAGAATGATCCTTTCCTCCCCCCCCAAAAAAGAAAAAAGAATGCAGCAATAACCTAGTAATTTGTGTCAAAAAGATTGCATTTTTACTAACCTAAAATTGAATAAGAAAAGTGTCAACACGCATTCAACCTCTTACACTTTGCTTACATCCCAATGTTTTGCTCACAAAATGCAACAAAAAAAATGGAATAAAACATACCTGCTGCCTGGCTTTAACTGGTCCCTGAACTCTTTAAATTTCAGGTTCCTCATGTTCTCAAAAGAGAAAACATAAGCTGATGCAAAATCTTCTGCAGCCTGTCTAATTGCATTTACAATTGACTCCTTATGTTCCCGTCCCTTTTTCTTTGTTTTCGACAAAGTCACTGATATTGCAAAAGACAAACAACTCACTTCAATGACAATGTTATCACGCAATAATCATATCCGCTGCAGCAGAAGAAATTCTCCAATGCTAAAAGTAAAATAACAAGAGAATCTTGACCATGTTAGAAACAGAATGTCAAGGCAAGAAAACATGGAAACCAACCGATGGGAAGGGTATGGAAATTAAAGCAATGATTAGAATAATCTCCCAATGCAGTATGCTTTCCCAAACATCTTATTTGATCAAACTCAAACAAGATAATTGCGAAATATACAACTAGGGGGGCAATTAACACATAAAGGCGGTCGAATAAACAGATCTGAGCATAAAACAATACCGTATACCAGTTGGGAATAAAAAGAAGAAAATCGCCACTACATAAAATCTCTCCCAACTCATCAAAAAAGTAAACTACACATTGACATGCTATAGCTAGGAAGAAAATTGAATGGATGGACTACGTCATCAACTAAACTGCTCAAAATAACTTCTGTTCAAAAAAATCCTGCAATATAAATATAAAATAAAACTAAGTAATATCATTACCTCATAGTACTTTTCCAATTGAAGCCAAACGAATAAACCAACATTATGAAGAAATTCAAAAGCACTCTAGCAAAATAATATGCTCAGCTAATAAAAAAACACCAAATTTCTCGACCATATCCACCAGTCATTTCCCAAACATTACTTTCAATAATGCAATAAATTTCCCAAAAAGAAGAACTATATATATATATATATAACTCCAGTTAACGAAGAAATTCGTCAAGCCAATCACTCCACCACCGATCTTCAACCAGATAATCCTATCCTACCATCATTTGAATCAGAAAAAAAAAGAAAAAAGCAGCAGTCTTTGCTTCAGAAATTGAACGAGCGGATAGAATGGAATGAGTGATCGAAAGAACTGACCAACTTTGCTGCGCTTGGACTTCGGCATGGCGGCGGGGAGAGGCGATGAGGAGGTACAAAGGTGGGAGCTTTTTGGGGCCTAGGGTTTCTCAATTTGGGTGGTTATGGGTTGATTGACGATGAGATAAACGGATTTATGCGGGCCAACCACAAACTATACGGACACAACCGGTTGTCCGTCCGGCCGGTTGTTTGTATATGGAGCAATGCTATGTGTTCCTTACTTTTTTTCACTGTTAAGATATTGATTAGTTTCTTTAATTAGCCACCCGAAATTACAGTTACTTAGAAATTAAATTCCTATTAAGCACAATAAACCCTTCTCCATAAATGAAAATGGAATAATTTAAACGGAATTCCCCGAGAATGAACCCCGGGAGGTATAATGTAAATTCACGTGTTAAAAGAAAGAATGAACCAACAAATTAAAATTTTTTTTTCTTTATCGATTATTTTTTTTATTATGACGTGACAATAAAATCTATTAGCTTTTCCCAAAGAACTTAAATGAAAGTTTGAATTCTAATTAAAATTTTTATCCAAAAATAACCCTATTTATTTCTAATGTTAAGGCCAATAATTTTAGGGATTGTTTGAGGTCTCTCAAATTATTTTTCATTATTAGAAAAGGTAACAAAGATAAAATACAAGTTTTTTTAACAATAGCAACTAATTGTTGTTGTTTCAAGGTCAATCTATTCGCTCTTTTACATAATATTTTCCCCTCCTTTACACACTCAAACTCTTTTCCCACGTATCATCATTGTCACTTCCGGATATACTTAAACTAATTATCTATCAATAAATCCAATGTCATAAATTCAAAAATTTCACGGCAGACCCATATCAAACAGCCAAACAAACTAGAAAAAAGTACTTTCTACAAAAAATTACAATGAAAAAAGTACGGAAAATACATTCAAAATGTTCCTTTCCTACATGCCCATGAAAGACTGCACTCTTTCTCCCAGAGCTAATCATTGTCACTTTCATACTTGTAACCATGGCCTTAAAACATCAACAAATTCAATTCTAAAAATTAAAAAGTGTCACTAACTAAAAACAAATGCATTTTCTGTGAAAAGTGCGATGAAAAAAATCGGGAAACGTGCATTCTGAACTATTTCTTTGCCTAAATTCATACAAAGCACAAAGAGAAACATTTTTCTATTACTGAAACATAGCTTTCCACTGCCACTACCAGACTTGAAACCATCATATACAGCAGCAACAAACTAAAAAAGAAAAGAAGAAAAAGAAGTGCATTTTGCATCATCTGGAATCACCAACAAAACAAAAGCTTCAACATTTCCCACCAAATCCACAAAAAACAGTAAAGAGAAAAAAGTCAGCCCTCACAGGCATCCTTTCAATTCTCTTGGCGAGGTTCCTAGCAAAGGGGTCTCTGATTTTGGCGACCTCCTTGGGGAGAAAGCTCGGGAACTTCCTCCCCCACGGCACCTGCATTCGGCCACGCCAGCGGCAAAGGGAGGAATGCGGTTTATTGTGCTTAGTGGGAAAAGAGTAGGAACGTATATTGGCATGGAAAACACGGACCAAGAATGAGTTCACTCATCCACTTTGGTAATTTCCATCGACAGACTCAAAAGACAAGAATGAACTGCACCAGAAAGCCTATGAAGATTGAGTTGATGACTTTCCATTTGAACGGGAGATAATGTTCAAAGCAGAATATGGTTGATGGCAAGCTGAAAAAATTACAATGGTGAGGTTTTAAAAGTAAAGAAAATACTTCAAGTTCAAGTTATACATTGGGCACAAGATATTACACACAGAAACCTCCGAAATATGAAAACAGGACCATTTTTTATCGACATGAGCTTGGCTCCCCAATAAGCAAACAGGAACTTTCAGGGAATAACTATTGAAGCACATACAGACCAATAAACCAGATCCAACAAGGTTATTCCCAAGGCAGAAACAGATTTCCTGTATTCTGATGTTAAAAATCTGAGAGAATCTGCTTCTGGTAGCGCAAGTTCCCATACTATTGCTCTCCCTAGTACTGTGTTCGCTTATGATCTTATCTGGCTTTTTTGTATATCCTGTTATATCACAAGAAAGAACATAACATTCAGATTCAGAACAAGGAATAAACAAAACAACTATCTTTCCACAGATAGGTATTAAATAGTATTATATATGTACTGGCATATAACCAAAATACAGTAGAGAAGAAGAATCACCAGTGCAAGCAGATTACAAGATGCAAACATAGATAATAAACATCCTACACCTCTAACACGGATGAAAGATCAACTTTCCTATTGAACAAATAATATGTAGGACTGAAAAAAACTTAAAAATTCCAAAGAATCATTATTCTGGTTTCATGCCAAAAGTCGTTTTAGTGGGAAACTGACATAAATGTGCAACAAATCTTAAACATCTAGTCAAAGTTCAAGAACCAAACATACAAACTAACATTCTACACAGGACACTAAGGTTAGAACATCAATAACATTAATATGATAACACCATAAAATCCACATGGCGTCATTATTCTGTTCTATCCCCCAAAATGAGAGAAACTCCCAGAATACGTGAACAAAACCCAAACATGTCAAGCAAGGGGGATCTACTGACATTCTATAATAAAACAACTATCCTAAACAAAGAGAAATAGAGAACATATACCATTACAGCTTATTTTCTGACAATCCCCTCAAGAAAAGATGAAAGATACACTAGAAAAAATTGATATTATGAACCGCATGTATCATTTGCTCATAGAGCAATCCCAACACATCAAAAGAGAGCAAGGCAATCTGAGATTGAGAAACTACTTAGACACACCTTCAATCTATCAACCTCAACTTCATCTATGATATTGTGCTTACAATACTCAAGAGGCAAACTTGAGAAACAAGACTACAAACAATCAAAACATGACATTGATCAAGTATATAATTTGCTTCAATAAAAAAGGCCAACAATTTCTAAATACTATGATAACAAGAAAAGTGTCTGGTGCATACAACATAATAGGATACCATGCTTGATGCTATTACATATGGAACAAGACAGTTGAAAAATAGGACCACCAGATGTGTCAAATTCACAAGATTCAAGCAGACAAACTAAACAACCTACATGTACGGCTCAAAGGTTGAATTTTTATATTGAACCAACAATTTTCAGAACAGATAAGAACTTCAAATGGACAGCTGATCATTATTTTCCCTCAGCCGAAAGAATTGCTAAACGTAGGGAATTGTCATCCCAAACATTTGAAGCCGAATGAACCTGGATAATACCAAAAAAGAATGGGACAAATGCCACTACAACATCTTCAGTTCTTGTCTGGCAATCTCAAAGGTAGAAACAATATAATCACCAAAAGGTTTGACAGGCAAGGTTGAGCTAAATTAAACAACAAGAAATCAAAGTACATGGATTCAACTTATGAATTTGCTCATAGTATACACAACCAATAATAAACAAGGTCAACAATAACCAAAAAATACCACCAATCAATCATCCTCATACTTCTGTAGCAGTCTCTTCAAATAGAGAAACTAGGTACAACATACACATTAAAAGATTCAACAAGCAGAGTTGGAAGGAACAAAACATCAAACCAATCAAAGTTCCAAACATAACATGAACCAAATATACATCTTGGCGGCATTAAAAAAAAGACCAACTCTTCTAAATTTCAATATATCATCGTTCTTTAGACCGTGTGCTAAAATAAAACTCAATAGACAAACAACACATAGTTGCCAACCTCAAAATGTTTCAACATTTACACTTTCCAATCCAACAAAACCAAAGAAAACTACCTCCACAATCAATCAATCAATCATCCTCCCCACTCTCATCACTAAAATAGCTCTTCCTCTTCTCCTCCATCCCCTTCTTCCTCCCACCTTCCTCCTCCCCATCATGCCTCTCCTCAACCCCTCTCGTATCCACCACCGACGCCCACCCCTCATCCTCAAACACCTCTTCCCCATTCCCCTCCCCTTCCTCCCACCCCTTCCCCCTCCTCCCCTTCTTCGGCACCGGCCGCTCCCTCGGCCCGAGCTGGTTCATGGGGCACTCGTAGCTCAGGTGGCCCTCCTCCCCGCACTCGTAGCACCGGCTCTTGTCCTTGTACACCCTCCGGCGGATGAACTCCGGCGCGCGGCCGTTGTCGGCGGCGATGGAGGCCGTGAGGCGGCGCTTGTTGAGGAGCTTTCCGTGCATCGCCTCGGCGGCACGGCGGGCGTCGGCGCGAGCGACGAAGAGGATAAAGGCGACGCCTTTGCTGCGGCGGGAGGCCCTGTCCTTGAGGACGGTGACCTTGGCCACCTTGCCGAAGGTGGAGAAGATGGTGAACAGGTCGGAGTTGGTCAGGGCGTAGTCGAGGTTCGAGACGTACACCGTCGACTTCGACGGGGCCAGGCCACCGCTCCCCCGCCGCCGCCGCCGCCGGCAACCGCTGCGGAGGTCGAGGAGGAGGGAACGGGGCATCGGGAGAGGAAGGCGTCGTCGTCGTCGGAGTCGGCGGCGGATGGGGCGGCACCGCCGCGGCGGCGGCCAACTCCGGCCATGGCTGAGGATCGAGTTATTCGGGGTTCGATGGAGTGGACCGAAAAGGTTTGGAGGAACTAAAATCAAACCTAGACCCAATTTTAAGTTTACTAATTTTTAAACAAGAAAATATTATAGATATACTCAAATGCCAATTTTATTTTTTTAAAAGCCAAATTTTCAATCTTATATTAAATATAATTATTTTTAAAACTTTTATATTAATCACAAGTCTACGACCAAATCTCGTTATTTTCATTTAATAACAAAAAATATCCATAAAAATCTCATTTTTATTAAGAACAAAATGAGTAATAAATAAAATTTATAATTTTTACTAACTTCATGCATTAAAATAAGAAGATCGGCCAATAAAACATTAATAGGCTCTAAAATTATAGTATTGATGAGTTATAAAGCAAAAGGTACAATTTTTAAGTTTTTTTGAATTTTGAACAGTCAAAATTTAAATAACTAAATAAATAAAATATAGAAACTTTGGGTGTTTACAATTTGAATTTGAACTTGTCATATTTTATTATAAATTAAAACTTTTGTTTAATCTAATACATTTTTAATGACTAAATATCATTCCTCGCATAAAATGTAAAAAATATATGTTTTTAAAAAATTGAAGTTAAATTAGGAGTATTTATATCAATAAATTAAAACTTATGAATCAAATATATGCTTAAAATATATGAATTAGCTATATGTAAAATAAAAATTAAAATTTTGGCTATATCAATAAAATTTAAAACTTTTTGATATTTGTAATAGAAAACATTTAAACATGACTATTTATGATATTTTTTAAATAAATATATTTTTAAAATTAACTAAACTGATGAATATCAACTAAATAATAAAGAATAATATGTTAAGATTTTTAGAAATATATATATATATATATATATATAATATAAAACTTAAATTAATAAATATCTTCTATAATATAAATATCATAACAAAAACTTTAGAGTTCATTGTATTCAAAATTCAATTTAAATTTAAGTCAGATATTAGTAAGATAGGCTAGAATGATAAATATCCAAAAATCATACGATATCATACATCACGCCATAAATGACTAGTTAATTTTGAAAAATTAAATAGTTTAACATCATATCAGTAATGCATTCAATAATTTCTTTCATATAAAATCATCATTATAAAATATAACTCCATTTATTAATTTTTCTATTTTGTGTAAATAATTATTTAATAAAAGACATACTAAATATTGTATTTAATAAATAATATTAAACTTCTAGAAATGAAAGTGTGTTCATGCTCATTTGATTTGAGTTTTAGTTGAATTTACACTTTTCTCCTCGAACAATTTTTTAAGTTAAAGTAATTTATGGACATGCCTCATTTACGTGTTGCAAAATATGCCTCAATCTTACTTGAGTTTTTCCATAACCCGTTATGGTTATGGTTTACGTATGGAGAAATTTTTTCACGTTGTAGAAGATAAATGGAATTTTTAAATTTGGGCAGGTATGTAAGAAATACCTTTGACATGCCTTACCTGCACTATGATGCGTTCTGACTCAAAAAAGTGATTAAATTCTTCTGAATAAAATAATTTCCCTCACGAATGATTTATGGTGATGTGACAGAATTACACGACGACCGTAAACTTAGTACGTGATATTATCTCACTCTTTGTTACATTTCTCTTTATAGGATAATTTGTTTTGCAGTAACGAAAATATTATACATACACACAATGTAAATCATGTACTCACGAGGTTTGCACATATCTGTTCAATTGTGTCATTGTCTCGTGCCCCCCTCCCTATGTATTGCACTCGGGAGAAAGGTTTTGACTTTTATCATCTTTTTGCTTATAAAATAAGTGTATTAAATTTAAACTTAATTATATTAAATGTGTTAATACATGATAAATACACATATGCTAAGAAACCCATTTACCTACCTTTTGTTTTGTATAATAACCACACTTGATACAATAGCTTTGTCCGCCGTTAATTAAGACCCGAAGGTTCAACCTCGTTATCTTCACTTATCCTCTTCTGTATGTATTTTTAGTTTTTCTCTACATAAATCATGACTATATGTATCACATCATTTACATAGTCGTCATGACCATATGTATCACATATTTACATATTCGTCAAATGTAACCTTCACATCCTTGTTACTCTTAATAGTATATAAAAACTTATTTATTAAAGACAGAGAGATCTACATCTTAAGTTTACTTCCTATAGATGGGTAACTTAACTAATATTATATTCAACAATCTCAAATATGGTATCCCTGCTCACAACTTATAATAGTTTTATTCTACCCAAGTACATTTCTGACTTTTTATTGTACTTTTTAAAGAAAATACTCTTTAAAATTTATTATAATTTAACTACTTTATATACCACCTAATGCTACAACATCGTATATGCATGCTAGTAATAGAGATATATATTACTTTAGAAACTACTTTCTTTGAATGATATATTACTGTTGTGGTACTTGTGCTTTGTCTGTGGCCAAACTTTAAAAATTCTGATGAGCTGATCGTGAATGTTGATTTGAGAGGTTAAGGTGGTGATGGAGATTACAAAGAGCGCTATTAATTATGAACGTTGAGTCAAGAACGCACAAAATTTAAATAAAGAGATAAATATTGCAGGAATTTTTTTACTGGTTCTACATCGGTCTCAATGTGAGATTAGGCGAGTTTGTACACAATAAGATTTTAACTCTCAATCCACTAAATTTATCCCTGGTCTTCACAAGTACAGTACTTAGTGGATTTTCACCGCTTTAAATATTTTGGACTTAAAACACATGCACGGCCTTGAAGCTTCAAATTCTGCCATCTTCAGTTCCTGAAGCTTCAAATTCTGCTATCTTCGGTTCTCAGATTAAAAAATAGAGCTTAATAATTGTTCGGAATGCGGAAAAACATGGGTACTGAATTTCACGCAAATTGGAGCACCATAAGGTAGAAATAAATTCCAAATTAAACTCTGGGTTTCAACCGAACCAAAACAAGGTTGGTTTACAAATGAAGTGGCCCAGGTCTCAAACACAATCAATGATCATAGGCAGTAGCTAATCGGGTCCCAAACCCATTTATCTCCTCGACATCTTCATCTTCTTCCCAACGTTTCTTCTTCTTCTTGGCAACGCCATGCATGCAGGGTTCTTCTAGGGCAGCGAACTCACAGCAGATCATGGGCACCAACTAGAAAAGATCTCCTCTTCCCGACAAGGTCCACGGAAACTACGGTTTCCTCTCCTCTTGCACTTGCTCTTCTCTTCCTCAACACCGGCAGCACTTCCGTCAGTGACGATGACGTCGAGCGAATGACAGCTTCCAGCTCTGGCAAACTTACATAGTAGGACACAAGCTCTGGCTGGGGATGGCAAGGACACACCAATTAAAAGTCTCCAGTACACCTTACAAGAGCAAGCCAACACCTTTAGTCTCGATCAGTAACAACTCATAGTGGCAAGGGGCACAAAAATACTCTGAGATGGTGGGATTCGAGTAGGGAGGCGGCAGTATGATGGTGACAGGGCTGGTGATGAAGTGGTGGCAAGTGCAGCCAGTCAGCGATAGTCTGATACAAATAAAGTTAGTTGAGTTAGTTAGGATTAGGCGGAAAAAGGGTAAAATAGTAAATTCAGGACCGGGTTTGAAATATAAAACAAGGGAGGATGGGGAGATAGACGACTTGTAACTGAAATCCAATTTGGACATTCAATTCAATTCCCGTTTTCCATCCTATCATCTTTTCATCTTTTCATCTTCATCACTCCATCATTCATCATCCATTATTCCGATCATCTATGGCACCAGTAAAGAGATTCCAGCAAGGAGATAAGGAGAAGGAGATCATCACTGCTGTTCCTGAAGGAGAAGGATCTATCAAAATGGTATCAGAGCGGGTCGAGGGAGCACCAACAGCGGCATCCTCGACTTCAATGTCTGAGGAGTTGATTGAGATTCGAAAGGAGCAAGCGCAACATCGGAAGGTACAATCTCAATTGCTATCTGCAATTTCTGAACTGTCATCTAGATTTGATGAATTTTTCAAAATCAAAAGTAGCGATCAGAATAGAGGTGTGGTGAATCCTATTGTTAGTATTACGAGTGTGGAAGGAAGGATTGGAAATGAATGCAACTTGACTGATGAAATGCCTCATCCACGTCGGTCTGAAACTCCTGCTGATTTTCGGCGGGGTGGGAGGAATTCACAGCATGTTATCGACCGTACGGAGGCTGAATCATCCATTGGTGGATCAAGAGTAATTCCAAGGAATCATCAAGATGATGATTACTTAAGAATTGCAAAAATGACTTTTCCAAAGTATAATGGAACTACAGATCCAGTGCCATGGTTTAGTAGATGTGAAAAATTTTTCAAATTGCATAAAGTGAAACCTCAGTTTCAGGTTGGATTGGCTAGTTATCATCTGGAAGAGGATGCTTTGATATGGTTCGATATGATTGAAGAACTCCAGGAAGTAATGTCATGGCTGGACTTAAAGGATGCTATGAATATGCAGTTCGGACCTACAGATTATGAAGATTTTTATGGTGATCTAACAAGACTTCAACAAGATGGAACAGTTAGAGATTATATCACAAAATTCAACAGGCTTCTTCCACGAGCTGGTAACATGTCTGAAAGACAAAAGATCAGTAGCTTCACCTGTGGTCTGAAGCTGCAATTGAGAGTGGAAGTGAAGTCACAAAGGCCAGCTTCACTCTTGGAGGCGCAAGGGCTGGCAAAGCATTTTGAACCTAAGGCTTTAATGGACAGCAGGATGCAATATAATTGGAGAAACAGATCATGGTTAGGGGATTCCCAAAGTGCTAGACCTAAACAGGAAATTGCAGCTGAGATTACTACAAAAGTTAGTGCACCAAGTGGCAAGGAAGTAGGAGCTGTAAAAAAATGACTGTCAAGCAGTTACAAGAAAGGAAGGAGTTGGGGTTGTGTTTCAAGTGTGATGAAAAATATACTCCGGGACATAGATGTAAGCAGCTTTTCTGGATTGAAAGCATATGGGAGGAGGAGGATTCAGCAGGAAGTGAAGACGATATTTTGCAAGAAGATGATGTCAACAGTAAGGATGACTTACCAGCTATTTCATTAAATGCTCTTACAGGTACTTCAACATTGAATACGATGAGGATGTTTGGCAGAATTGATGGCCAGCAGGTGTCTGTTCTGATTGATTCAGGAAGTTCACATAATTTTATCAATGAAAAGATTGTGCACAAGTTGGGTGTCAAGGTGCAGTCTAGCCCTACATTGAAGGTGCAAGTGGCAAATGGGCAGCAAATGATGTGTGCAGGGAAGTGTGCTAATATAACTCTTGAGCTACCTGGGCATATTATCCATTCTGAATTTTTTGCACTGCAATTAGAGGAGTTTGATGTTGTCCTAGGTGTCCAATGGTTGAAGACATTGGGATCAATTATCTGGAACTTTGAGTCTTTAACCATGTCTTTTACTAAAGATGGAGTTTCAACATCATTGCAAGGGCTAGAAACTCCACCGTCTCAATTGTGCAGCAAGAAGCAAATGTCCAATATAATAAAGAAGAAAAAGCATGGGCTTCTTATGCATTTGCAACTTATGGAGGACTCAGGACAATGTTTTCAGCTTCACAATTTTTTACAGGACGTAGAGCAGCAACAATTGCAAGTGTTATTGGATAGATTTGATAAGGTGTTTCAAACACCTACAACACTTCCTCCCAAGAGAACTCATGATCATAGAATTCCTTTGAAAGAAGGAGTGGTACCAGTGGCTATTAAACCATATCGTTATCCTTACTTTCAAAAGAATGAAATTGAAAAGCAAGTTAGGGAGCTGCTGGAAGCAAACATTATTCAGAGCACTACTAGTCCATATTCATCTCCTGTTTTATTGGTTAAAAAAAGATGGGAGTTGGAGGATGTGTATTGATTATAGAGCTTTGAACAAGGTGACAATCAAGGACAAATTTCCAATACCTAATATTGATGAACTCTTGGATGAATTACATGGTGCCTCTTATTTTTCAAAGCTAGACTTGAGATCAGGCTATCATCAGATTTGTATGTATGAGGAGGATATACACAAAACAGCTTTTCAAACACATCAAGGCCATTATGAGTTTAGAGTGATGCCATTTGGATTAACCAATGCTCCTTCCACATTTCAAGCTTTGATGAACTCCATTTTTGCCAAGTATCTTCGACACTTTATCTTAGTTTTCTTTGATGATATATTAGTATACAGTAAAACATGGATTGATCATTTGCAACATCTAGAGACTACTTTGCATGTTTTACAAGAGCAACAGTTATTTGCTAGGAAAGAAAAATGTAATTTTGGCATGAGGGAGGTGAAGTACTTAGGTCATGTCATTTCAGCAAATGGAGTGGACATGGATTTGGATAAGATATCTGCGGTGGTTAATTGGCCAATACCGAAGTCCATCAAACAGATTCGAGGTTTTTTGGGCTTGGCAGGTTATTACAGAAAGTTCATCAAAGGTTATGCTAGTCTAGCTGCTCCACTTAATGATCTCTTGAAACGAGATGCTTATGTTTGGGATGCCATGGCAGAAAAAGCATTTAATGATCTGAAGGCAGCCTTGACGAATGCTCCACTCTTAGCTCTCCCTAACTTTTCAATACCTTTTGTGGTCGAATGTGATGCGAGTGGCATGGGATTAGGTGCTGTGTTGATGCAAGAAGGCAGACCTATAGCATATTTCAGCAAAGTTCTTCATGGCAGAAATCGTCTTATGTCTACATATGAAAAGGAAATGTTGGCTTTGATTTTATCCATTCAAAAGTGGCGCCATTATTTACTGGGACATAAGTTCATTGTCAAAACAGATCATGCTAGTTTGAAATACTTGTGGGAACAAAAGGTTCACACCGTGGCACAACAGAAATGGCTCACTAAATTGATTGGGTATGACTTCCATATTGAGTACAAACCAGGGAAAGAAAACAGAGTTGCTGATGGATTATCACGCCAATATGATAGCCCTTCTTGTCCACAGTTTACAGGGCACGGGGGAGACTGCAATCAGTTGTTTTTTGCTGCAATTTCGATGCCAGTTCCACAATGGTTACAAGAGATCAAAGCTTCCTATGAGACTACTCGACAGCTTCAAGAGTTATTGCAGAAGTATCATGAAGGCAAACTTTCTCCAAGGTGGTCTTATAAGGATGGACTTCTATTTTACAAGAACAGAATTTATCTAGTGGCTGATACTGAATTGATACCTATCATTTTGAAAGAATTCCATGATGGTACACATGAGGGAGTCCTTAAAACTGTCAAACGACTAAGAGCTGTATTCTATTGGCCAAGGTTGCATCAAGATGTGGTCACCTTTATCAGAAATTGTGATATATGTCAAAGATTCAAGTACTCTACCATGCTCCCTTCTGGATTGTTGGAGCCGCTGCCTATACCTCAACAGATTTGGACTGCCATTTCAATGGACTTTATTACGGGACTTCCACGGAGTTTGGGGAAAGATTCAATATTGGTCGTTGTTGACAGGTTGTCCAAATATAGTCATTTTTTGGCTATTTCACATCCATTTACAGCAGCTACAATTGCTCAGCTTTTCTTCGATAACATCTTTAAGTTACATGGGATGCCTACATCGATTGTTTGTGACAGAGATAGCACCTTCACAAGTGCCTTTCGGAATGAATTGTTTCGACTTCAGGGAGTGGCCTTCAATTATAGTTCAGCCTACCATCCTCAAACTGATGGCCAAACTGAAGTTATCAATCGTGTGTTGGAACAATATCTGAGGTGTTTCACAAATGAGAAGTACAATTCATGGGCAAGATGGTTATCATGGGCAGAGTTTTGCTACAATACAGGTTACCAGTCGGCTATTAGGATGACACCTTTTGAAGCAGTTTACAACATGCCTCCACCCACACTTTTATCTTATGTCCCATGCACTGCTAAGCTGCATGAGGTGGATGCCACTTTGCGCACAAGGGATCAGCTGCTGTTTGAGCTGAGGGAGAACTTACAAAATGCACAATTAAGAATGAAGCATCACCATGATTTGCGGAGACGAGATGAGGAATTTCAGATTGGGCAGAAAGTCTATTTGAAGCTACAACCTTATCGGCAAAATTCAGCACGTTCTACACGCATTACCAAATTGGCAGCCAAGTACTATGGTCCTTTTCCTGTTATTGAGAGAGTTGGGAAGGTTTCGTATCGACTACAGCTTCCAAGTGATAGCCAAATTCATGATGTGTTTCATATTTCTTAATTGAAAGCAGCCGTTGTTGCAGATGTTCGGGTTCATGCTGAATTGACATCAACTTTGCCTTCCACAAATGAATTGGCTTAAGTTTTTGCTTTAGATTTTCGTCATGGTAATTGGTGTGTGCGTCTTGTTTTGTGTTTTTGTTTCGAACCTTGAGGACAAGGTTTTCTTTTAGGGAGGGTGTATTGATACAAATAAAGTTAGTTGAGTTAGTTAGGATTAGGCGGGAAAGGGGTAAAATAGTAATTCAGGGCAGGGTTTGAAATATAAAACAAGGGAGGATGGGGAGATAGACGACTTGTAACTGAAATCCAATTTGGACATTTAATTCAATTCCCGTTTTCCATCCTATCATCTTCTCATCTTTTCATCTTCATCACTCCATCATTCATCATCCATTATTCCAATCATCTATGGCACAAGTAAAGAGATTCCAGCAAGGAGATAAGGAGAAGGAGATCATCATTGCTGTTCCTGAAGGAGAAGGATCTATCATAGTCTTCCTTGTCTTGAACTTCCTTCGGCAAAGACAAGACGACCCCAACATGGTGAAGTTTTAAAGGCCGACCAACGGCAACATGTGATAGGGATCTGCTAGTGACTCCTTTTCTCCGATGACTCTACAAAAGGGTGGTGACTCTGTGGGCAGCAGCGGCCTTTTTGGCAGTGAGATTAAATAATTATTTATTTTCTCACTCATCGTGTAACGCCCCTATTTCGTTAACCAAAGAACTACCGAATCATATATGTTACGATTGACTTGAGTCATGCTTAAAACAATTAATCTTTAACAATTGAATAAGAAAACGGACCGAAACAACTTTCTTGGTGTCTTAAAAATAAAATATATTACTATTTATACGTGAAAACACATCAAATATTGATAAAAATACGAAAGAAAACAACGGCGCTAAACACAAATGTGTATAGCATCTACCTGTCCTTTCACTAAAGCCAACCCAACACACAAGAACACAAAACCTATATATATATTATTAAAAAATATTAGCAATGAATATCACTAGTCCTAAAAATTATTAGTATAAACTGGCAAATGAAATATGATATTCCATGAAGAAAGAAAACTATATATATATATATATATATATTATATATATATATATATTCTCAATGTGAACTTTCAAAGGGCATTTACTGATGAGCCATGAAGTTGAAGATTTGATAGCATCTCAAATTAAACTGGTGTTATACCACTCTCGGCAAATACTCTCTCGACAATAACTAGTCCTACTCTTGGGAAAAAACACATAATCTAAGCTTTCTCCAAACTTCCATGTAACACATGGCTAAGAGCACAATGACTAAGTGTTCTCAAATAGTCGTCTTTAGTACCCTTTGATACTACAAGTCTAGAGATGTACTATATAAAACAGTACCAATCTACTCTGCGTCTCTCTAGGTGCAAGGAAGATCAAGACGTAGAGATGCCAAGATCCCTCGAGAATATAACAACTCTCTCACTAATCTGGACTCCTCTGTGACTTGCGTATGCGCCTGGTCACGATATACGCAAAATCAAATTCACCAACTCTCGACTCACTAAAAATCTCGATAAAAGTTATATATATGGGTGGGAAGGGAATCATATAAGTAGGTCACAAGGAAACGTGATGCGGATCTAAGTTCAAAAATAACACGATAGATTTCATCCTCGAGAGTTATTAATCACGGAAGTAAAATGAGTGTAAATGACTTGTATTAAGTAGGATCTAATAAAATAGCCACTTAACATGCCATACAATATAAGAAAAGCCTTAATGGACATGTGGTCCAATTCCAAGCGCATCGGCGCTTCTATGGTGAGCTCGGACTCTAGGACTTACAACGGAACCCACTACTAAGTAAAAGACTGACAACTCTATATGATACATAATTGTAGTGTGTACTTACATATATAATAATATCACAACAAGGGCAATGCTAAACAAATTTACAACTAAGTACCTAGCATGCAAAATGAGACATGAAAGCGATAAATAAATAACAAATAAATAAATGAATAAATAAACTCGTGAATAATTAGATAAAATAATAAATAATGAAAATAAATAGTACACTAATCATAAAATAATTATATAATTATACTATATTAGTATGCATTAAACACGAGTAAATAATAGCGCATATGCAAGTAAATAATAAGTAAATATATAAATGATTTAATAATTAATTAATTCATTAAGACCAATTAATCAAGAATAATAATAGTAAAGTTATTAAATGCATGAATATATAATTAATCACAACAAATAATAACATATGCCGAGCGAACAAATCGTTAAATAAATAAATAAATAAAATTTGATAAACATGAATAAGATTAATATTAATAAGTAAATATATCATCAATAATAATAAACAACTATACGGGCATGCATCATGTACAACAAATATATAAATAAAAGAAATAAATAATAATAATAAATAAATAAAACAATAAATAAAAAAACACTCATTAACACTTCAAATCCAGTTTACGCTTGTGAACCAAATCGGAATATCAGTGGTCCTAGTTAGGTCAGCTAACCCGAATCCAACCCTGCAAATCTACTCTCGACATCTCAAAATGAAAAATGTCTATTGCTATACATGGATGGAAGCAAAAAAATAAACCTAACATGCAACTACATGGATGACATGTCAACCAATTTACATACCAAAATACCTACGATAAAATTGATAAAATTTGTTAAATAAAACGGATAAAGTCTTCCCTAAAAGAGCAATTAAGGGTGGCCCTGTCAATTCAACATATACAAATATATATATATACCAGATATTTTTATTCACAAGGAATTCTAATTACTATATCAATCACTCTGAATTTTAAGTCTCGACCCACCTGTGCATTCTATTCACATTTCACATCATATCATCATATTTTGCATTTCATTACATCATTATCAAAATATTAAACATGCTATCATCTGACATGTGTGTACGCAAGACATGTCATTGCTCCTTCTCATGATCATCACCGATATATATTATAAAAACATGTCAATAATGAGTGTTACTGGTCCAAAATAAAACTAATATCAAACTGGCTATAAGAGCAAACTTTCATATAAAAGAAAACATTCATATACTTCTCGTGAACTCTCTGAAGGGCACCTACTAAGGAGCTCCTGGGCTTAAGACTCGGTAGCATCTTGAACTGACTGTTATGCTGCTGCTGATTTTCTCTTTTCATTTACTGGTCCTTCGGGACTACTAGTATATCGTAAGCCCGCTTGTTACCTTCAAAATTCTCCTGGCCTTGAACACGAAGATCGAATACTCTTAGACAGTCACCTTTAATACCCTTTGAACCACAAGTATAGACATGTATTGCACTAAATAGTACCCGTAAACATCCACGTTTCTCTAGGTGTGAGGAACTCAAAACGGGAGTTGTCAAGATCCCTCGGGATTGGAACAACCCACTCACTAATATAGAGCCCGCTTGACTGGCACGTGCACCCGCTCATGATACGTGCGAGTTAGTTTTCCCATATCTCGTTTTACTGGAAATTCAATAAAACTATATATAGGTCTGGGAAGGAATTTATATAATAAGCCTGAAGGCAACTTGTGGTCGATCTTGTTTTTGAAAACATACTCGAGGGTTATTCATCCAGAAGATCGATCGATTAAATGACCCAGGTTAAGTGGGATCTGATAAAACACTACTTAACTCGTCCTGCAAGTAATAAAACAATACACAAAAGAATAGAGCACAAAATAGGAAACGAGTCCTAACGGATCAGGTAGAAACTCTGAGCGTGTCCTCGCGCCTAGGGGGCAAGCTCTTAGTCCGTACTTACACATCAAGACTAAATACTAAAACCTAGTATAATGCATGAATGTTACACTTGTCTTCAATCCATACAAGACAACATCTATTTACATGCATTTAAATTCAAACTCTAATTCATAATTATCATCCGTTAACATGCATTAAAATTTAAATCAACACCTATTTACAATCACACCAAAATCATAAAACAATCAAATAAAATCGGATAAATTTCTATACCTAATCGTCAGTCATGTGGTGACGGCGACAAGGTTGTGGCCGGCTCGAGTGAGGATCGTGGGGAAGAGGGAAGTGGGAAATAGAAGAAGGAAGTTGGGTGAGGAGGATGGTGGCGGTTGGATGGTGACAGTGTCGGAGGTGTGAAATAAATAGATGTCAGGGGGAAGAAAATGAGTGGTCGGTAAAAAAATTGAATGATTGGTGGGAAAAACGAATGGTTGTCTCGTAATTAAAACTTGACTCACCTATAACTCTAAAAAAATAATACTAACTCGTAATCATTCTAAAAAATCCAAAAAAACAGAAAATTCTATAAAACATAATACACACAATATTACAATGACATGCTTTATAACTAATAACCCACCCAAACTGCCCGTAACGCATCCTAATGCGTTATACGGACTAAAAATAATTTTGCGATCTAATTAAAATAAATAAAGAAAATCTTGGCGTACTCTTATATATTCTGATAACTAATTTTGGTGCTATCTTACTGACGTTATCATCATATACTTAACACATATGACTCTCATGGTTCATAACAAAAGACCAGCTTCGGCTCACTATACGTGCTCTGAAATTGACCCGACTAAAAATAACGGTTGAACTGACCGGTTCAAACTATAAAACCCCTGACTTAAGTCACGGGTTTTACAATCTTCTCTTCTTATAAAAATTTCGTCCTCAAAATTTTAAATCAAGGAGGCTTTACTATCATAGCTATCCACTAAATCTGAAAGCGTACTTGTCACGTCTGTTGTATCTTCCAGTGCTTTAGCAATTGTGGTGGTATCCATCCCTACTGCCCATGGTGGTGCCAAAGTGGGCAATCCTGCTGGTGGTGTTATCAGTATTCCTCTTTGATTCAAAGCTGTATGTTCTTGTCCTGTCATGGCAGCCATCATTCCTCTCATATTCAGGCCCCTTTGTTATTGTCTCGATGATTGCTGATTATTGTTTCTCTATACCTGCCCTTGGTTCTGTTGGCCTCTTCACTGTTGCAATGGGATAGCTTGAAGCATTAGTTGCTATGGTAGTGCTAGAAGGGCTGGCTGCTAGTGCTACAGCGAGAGCTATTTGTTGTAGTTCTGTTTGCAATTCCTCCTTACTATGTTGCACCTACATTTGTACCACTACCAACCGTGCAATGGAAGCTTTTGTTTTGGTCTGACGGCTTCTAACTTTGTGATGGCTTCCACTACCATGGCTCCCACTATAGTGACTTAATGAGCCTGGCTCACTGGGATTCCTAGAGGCGGTGTGGCTATAGATTGGCTAGAGATCATCTCGCTGTGAACATGAGTAGAGCTAGCTTGTTTGGGAGAAGGAGACAATGGAGTCTTGCTACGCGTACTTTGAGTTCTTACCATGATTACCCTTACTCATTGATCCAATCCTTGAAAAACTGCCACACTACCCATTGGTGAGAAATTTGTACATCAAAGACAACAAGGACAGAAATATATACCAGCCACCTGGACTTGGAGCAATCTTTGCACACACATCACATATGAACATATCTTCCAACTAAATCGACTGAGAGTTTACTCTGATACAAAAACTGTAACACCCCAAATCTAGTTTATCCTCATGAACCGAACGGAATATCACTAGCCCCGGTTAGGTTGGCTAACCCTAACCCAAACCCAACCCTGCAGATCTACTTTAGGCGTCTCAAGATGGAAGATGTCTATTGCTATGCATGGATGAATGCACAAAAATAAACCTAGCATGCAACTACATGGATGACATGTCAAACAATTTACATACAAAAATACCTACGATAAAATTGAAAAAATTTTTTAACATAAAACGAATAGAATCTTCCCTAAAAGTGCAATTAAGGGTGGCCTTGTCAATTGAACAAATACAAATAAATATATATATACCAAATATTTTCATTCACATTAAATTCTAATTACTATATCAATCACTGTGAATCTTAAGTCTCGACCCACGTGTGCATTCTATTCATATTTCACATCATATCATCATGTTTTGCATTTCATTACATCATCCTCAAAATATTAAACAAGCTATCATCTGACATGTGCGTATGCAAGACACGTCACTGCTCCTCCATCCAGGCTAGCTCATCCTTCTCATGATCATCACATACATATATTATAAAAACACGTCAGTAACGAGTGTTACTGGTCCAAAATATAACTAATATCAAACTAGCTATGAGTGCAAACTTTCATATGAAAGAAAACATTTATATACTTCTTGTGAACTCTCTGAAGGGCACCTACTGAGGAGCCGCTGGGCTTAAGACCCGGTACCATTCTGAACTGACTGTTCTGATGCTGCTGATTTTCTCATTTTATTTTCTAGTCCCTCAGGACTACTAGTATGTCCTAAGCCCACTCCATACCTCCATAATTCTCCTAGCCTTGAACACGAAGACCAAGTACTCTCAGACAGCCGCCTTTAGTACCCTTTGAACCACAAGTACGGACATGTGTTGCACTAAATAAGAAACGAGTCCTAACGGACTTGGTAGAAGTTCTGAGTGTGTCCTCACGCTTAGGGGGCGAGCTCCTACTCCATACTTACACATCAAACCTAAATACTAACACCTAGTATAATACATGAATGCCACACTCGTCATCAATCCATACAAGACAACATCTATATACATGCATTTAAATTCAAACTATAATTCATCATTATCATTCGTTAACATGCATTAAAATTTAAATCATCACCTATTTACAATCACACCAAAATCATTAAAAAATCAAATAAAATTAGATAAATAGATGTCAAAGCGGAAGAAAATGAGTGGTTGGTGAGAAAAGCGAATGGTCGGTGAGAAAAACAGATGGTCAGTGAGAAAAACGAATGGTCATCTCGTAATTAAAACTTAACTTGATTCTGACTATAAAAAATAATACTAACTCGTAATAATTCTAGAAAATCCATAAAAACAGGGAAAAATCTTATAAAACATAATACACATTGCAAAACCTGTGATTCGAGTCAGGCTTTTATAGTTTGAACTTGTTAGTTCGACTGTTATTTTTAGTCGGGTCAATTTCAAAACAAGCGTACCAAGCCGAGGTCAGTCTTGTGTGATAAACTATGAGGGTCATGTGTGCCTAAGTATATGATGATAACGTCAGTAAGACATCAACAGAATGAGTTATCAGAATATACAAGAGTACACTAGATTTTTCTTTATTTATTTTAATTAGATCGTAGAATTATTTTTAGGTCAAATAACGCATTAGGATGCGGTACGAGCAGTTTGAGTGGGTTATTAGTTATAGAGTATGTCATTGTAATATTCTGATGTGTATTATGTTTTATGAGATTTTCTCCTTGTCTTTCTAGATTTTTTAGAATGATTATGAGTTAGTATTATAATTCTAGAGTGAGAGTCGAGTCAAGTTTTAATTATGAGACGACCATTCATTTTTCTCACCGAGCATTCGCTTTTCTCACTGACAATTCATTTTTCCCGCCAACCACTTATTTTCTTCCCCCTTGACATCAATTTATTCCACACCTTCAACACTGTCACCATCCAGCCACCACCATCTTCCTCACCCAACTTCCTTCTTCTTTTTCTCCCTTCCATCTTCCCCACAATCCTCACTCGAGCCGGCCACAACCTTGTCGCCATCGCCGTATGACTGACAATTAGGTATAGAAATTTATCTGATTTTATTTGATTGTTTTATGATTTTGGTGTGATTGTAAATAGGTGTTGATTTAAATTTTAATGCATGTTAACGGATGATAATAATTACTTAGAGTTTGAATTTAAATGCATGCAAATAGATGTTGTTTTGTATAGATTGATGACGAGTGTAGCATTCATGTATTATACTAGGCGTTAGTATTTAGTCTTGATGTGTAGGTACGGAGTAGGAGCACACCCCCTAGGCATGAGGACACGCTTGGAGCTTCTACCAGATCCGTTAGGACTCGTTTCCTATTTTGTATTGTTTTATTACTTGCAAGATGAGTTAAATGACGTTTTATCGGATCCCACTTAACTCGTGTCATTTAATCAATCGATCTTCCGAATTAATAACCCTCGAGGATAAGATCCCTCGAGTATGTTTTTAAAACAAGATCCACCACAAGTTGCCTTCGGACCTATTATATAAATTCTTTCTCAGATCTGTATATAGTTTTATCGAGTTTTTAGTGAGACGAGAGATGGGAAAACTAACTCGCACGTACCATGAACGGGTGCACATGTCAGTTAAAGCGGGCTCTGGATTAGTGGGCAGGCTGTTCTAATCCCGAGGGATCTTGACAGCTCCCGTTTTGAGTTCCCCACACCTGGAGAAACATGGAGGTTTACGAGTACTGTTTAGTACAGTGCATGTCTCAGACTTGTGGTTCAAAGGGTATTAGAGACGATTGTCTAAGAGTACTCGATCTTCATGTTCAAGGCCAGGAGAATTATGAAGGTAAGGAGTGGGCTTAGGATATACTAGTAGTCCCTAGGGACCAGAAAATGAAATGAGAAAATCACCAGTAGCAGCACGTCAATTCAGGATGCTACCGGGTCTTAAGCCCAGTGGCTCCTCAGTAAGTGCCTCTAAGAGAGTTCACGAAAAGTATATGAATGTTTTTTTCATATGAAAGTTTGCTCTCATAGCCAATTTAATATTAGTTATATTTTGGACCAGTAACACTCATTACTGACGTATTTTTATAATATATGTAGGTGATGATCATGGAAAGGATGAGCTAGCCTGGACGGAGGAGCAATGACGTGTCTTGCGTATACACATGTCAGATGATAGCATGTTTAATATTTTGATGATGATGTAATGAAATGCAAAACTTTATGATGTGGTGTGATATGATGTAATGAAATGAAATGCAAAACTTTATGATGTCAGATGATAGCATGTTTAATATTTTGATGATGATGTAATGAAATGCAAAACTTTATTTACGTATACATATTGATTTGACAGGGTAGCCCTTAATTGCACTTTTAAGAGAAACTCAATCTTATTGATTTGACAGGGTAAAGAAACGCAGTCCTTATTTTATGAATCTTATTGATTTTCATTGTTGTGAATTGGTTCACATTTATGCTCGAAATCAACTCGAACATTTTTATGGTGTTCATGTTCGACTTGAGCTTAAATATACTTACACTGTTTAGTTTTGATAAGCTCGAAATCAGCTTGTTCGTAGAATCTCATTTAAAATTGGAGTTAGGCTAGATTGAACCCACAACCTCCAAATCTTGGAAGTGAAGACATACCATCTAAGCTATCCCACTACTTTGTTATTATATTATATATAAATATATATAACTAGTTACAATTAAACTTATTAATATATATATATATATATATATATATATATATATATATATACCACCTTAGCCGGGTCAAATAATGTTCTTTCTCAAACTTTAATTTGAATTGTTCAATTACAAAAACAACCCAAATTTGATAAAAAAAAAAAATACCCCCACCACGACCAATATTTAGTACCTAGTTAATAATAATATTTATTTATGATTTTATATGTATTTTGAGTAGACAAGTGATATTATATGTATTATTATATTATTTTATCGAGTCGAGCTACGAGTCGATTTCGAGTTATAACCGAGTTGAATCAAACACTCCATTGCTTAAACTCAACTCGTAGGATTCGAGTTTGAGCTCAAATATTTAAATGTTGAGTTTCGAGTCGAGTCGCATCGAGCTGAACCCCAACTCATGAGCTGGCTCGCTCAATTAGTAGCCCTACATTTCGATTCGGTTCTCGAGCCTGAACTAGATTTGGGGTGTTACACACATAATATTACAATGACATGCTCTATAACTAATAACCCACCCAAATTGTCCGTAACACGTCCTAATGCGTTATTTGGCCTAAAAATAATTCTACGATCTAATTTAAATAAATAAAGAAAAATCTAGCGTACTCTCATATATTTTGATAACTCATTATACTACTATCTTACTGACATTATCGTCATATACTTGGGCATACATGACTCTCATGGTTCATAACACAAAACTGGCCTCGGTTCAGCACGCGTGTTTTGAAATTCACCTGACTAAAAATAACGGTCGAACCGATCGGTTTAAACTATAAAACTCTGACTCGAGTCACAGGTTTTACACTTATAACATTAAAATATATTAAATAATATAAATATAAATCTAAACTAATGTAGGGAGTCTCAAATCACCGAAAATGGTCGAATAACAACTAAAAACAAGATGAAAATGAGTTGGAAATGCTTGCCGAGTCAACTAAGCGAGTTAGATGTAGTCGAGCTGAATCGACTCGATTGCTAAACTGGGTCGGGTTGGGCTGGAATCAGTGGATGCGGTCATGAATGCAAGTAGACGGGCATGAGCGCGGTTTGGGCAAATAGATCGCTGGCACGCCAACAAGTTTATGGGCAAGCAGGTAAACAAAACTAGGTTGATACGAATTGGGTGGCAGACATGAACATGGGTAATCGGGCACCAAACGGGCTGCAGATGCCCGTCGCCAAAAAGTGCTGACAACGGGGCAGTGGGGGCTACTGTCGATCGTGATTAACAAAGTATGACGAGGGGAAAGTGCCGACAGTAGTGACCAATGGTGTCTGGCCACCGGCTAGCCGGAAAATAATTAAAAAAGTAGCAAAATCACCGCCGTATATGGCAACGTCACTGGCGATGATGGAGGCCACAAAGTGGGTTGATGATGGTCTCAAAAGTTCGGCCTCATCAAGGGGAAGCCCTCTGAGGTGATGGTCGGCGGTGTACGGCCAATGAATGGCCAAAAGGAGATGGAAATGCCGTCGGAAAAGTGCGAGTTGTTGGAAGCGATCTCGAGCACAATAGAAGTCGGGGTTGTTCTCAAAAAGAAGATCTTGGTGAGGGTAAGTTGTTTGGGTAGTTGGCCTCGCTGGATGAGGCTCAGTGATGCCAAAAAATGACTCAATCGGCGGTAGCGGAGGTAAGAAATGACCAAGAAAATGGCCCTGTCGGCGGCTACTAAAGCAGAGTTGGTGTTGGAGCTAGGCCTAGACAATGGCCGCCACGAGGCGGTCATGATGCTACCGATCTAGTGGCCAGAGGTGTAATAGAGACTAGCCGGCGATGGCCCAAAGTGGGGGCGGCGCTAGGGGTGGAAAACTCCCAAAATGTAGAAGAAATCACTTGGTGGAATATAATCTTGCCATGTGGCACGATTTGAACGTCCAATAACTCATGGGCCTAGTGGGGTATATACAATATATATATATATATATATATATATATATATATATATATATATATATATATATAAGGTTGGAAAGTTCGGATCGAGACCAACAAAAGTAGGAGTAAAAGTGACTGTATGGATGGAAATTGAGGCATAAAAGTTAAATGTGTCTTGAAACCATGAACTTAATCTAATGAAAATCTAAGATTCAAATCAAATTGGGCCCACAAAGGTAATCCAGTAATCCAAAATCCATATGATGAAGGTAAATAAGGTACCTGAAAAAGCTCAAACAAATACTAAACACTGCAATAGCCTTAAAACCATGGGTTAACACAACCAAAAATTGTGTATACGCTTATAACTCATGTTCTGTATATAAGGTATACTTAGCCTAGTTAGCCTCCATAATATGGTCTGAAAGCTAAATTGACTCGACTGATAGACAAGACAATAAGTGGGTAAAACCCTAACGCTAAGCCGGGGTTTTAGAAATCGTGATAGTGAGTGGTAGCAATTTAGACTCCAAGTAACAACAAAGGGACTTGGCTTCGACAATAGGCATCAAGGCAACGAGGCAACAACTTGTTTTTGCTATGACAATGGTATGAATATAGTGAGTAGGGAATTGAGGGAGGGCATGATTGTAATTACCAATGTTTGAATGTAAGGGTTGGTGGGTGAAACAGAGTAGGCTGGATATAAAAACAGAGCCGAGACGTGTTGTAAGGGATCGATGAGTTGAAATAAAAATTGCATTTGTTTTGTTATTTCTCTTCAGAGATTTTAGGAAGAACATTGAGGAAGCAGGACACTCTCCTGTTCCCTCGTCTCCGTTCGATCCATTGCCCTCATCTTCCATTTCAGTTCGTCGTTATCGCCATGGCGCCCACGAAACAGAGTGGAAAGCAGAGCAAGGGGAAGGAGAAGGAGATCCTATCCGAAGCTGGTGAAGAAGATCATACCAGAATGGTATCAGAGCCAGGCGAGGGAGGTACAAATCCTACACCCAATCCTGAAGAATTAGCTCATATTAGGAAGGTCCAGGATCATTTAATTACTGTTGTTGCTGATATGTCTGCTAAATTCGATTTGTTATTGCAATCAAGAATGGAAGGGGTTGGGAATAGGATGAATCTTGATAATCGTGAGGGATTTGGGACGTCGTATGCTAGGGTTCCTGCATGTGGGGGATGTAAATGATCACTTGCAGGGCAACCAAAGAAATATCCAATGGGAAGAACAGGTGATCTCTTCAGGGGGTCGATTTCAGCAGCGACTACCCAGAATGGAAGCGCCAACCATGTCTTCCGGTGGAAGACCTCAGCAAGAACTACCCAGAGCTGGGAGGGAACGTGTTCGACAGAATGCCCAGGAAGGATTTTTCCATAATTTGCCAAATGAGGATTGCTTGAAGGGATCCAAAATAAGTTTTCCCAAATTCGATGGTTCAAAGGATCCAATATCTTGGTTCAGTTGAGCAGAGAAATTCTTCAAGTTGCACAACATCAATGAAGGTTTACAAGTAGAATTAGCAAGTTTTCATTTGGAGGAGGATGCCCAAATTTGGTTTGACATGCTACAACAACATCAGGACATCTCCTCTTGGGCACAATTGAAAGATGCCATGAACCTGCAGTTTGGACCTTCGGATTATGAAGATTTCTATGGAGACCTCACTCGACTAATTCAAGATTCTTCAGTTCAGGATTATACCATTCAATTCAATAGATTGGCAACAAGGGCTGGTAATATGACAGAAAGGCAGAGAATCAGCAGTTTTACTTGCGGCCTTAATCCCCATTTGCGAATGGAGGTGAAGGCAAGGAAACCAGAAACACTTTTGGACGCACAAGGTCTTGCTAGGCATTTGGAACACCACGTAAACCAGAAGTTACCTACATCTGCAAGACAATCAAGAATGCACTATGAACACAGACTAAGTACAGCAAAAAGGGATAACAGTGAGGGACTTAGCAAGAGTGAGGCAACTGAGACAGCAACTTCTAAATTGCAGGGGTCACTTGCAGGAAGGAAATTTAGTATCAAGCAGTTACAAGAAAGGAAGGACGCTGGTTTATGTTTCAGATGTGATGAGAAATTCTTTCCGGGACACAAGTGCAAGAGATTATTCACCATTGAAGCTGTGAGGGATGAGGATGTATCAGAACAGGAGGACAGTGAGCAGGAATGGGATTCCATGACTTCGGCAATCTCTCTTAATGCATTAATTGGGGCATCGACTACTAACACTATGAGGTTGTTGGGGAGACTGAGAGGACATCAAGTAACCGTGTTAATTGATTCAGGGAGCTCCCACAACTTTGTGAATGCCAATTTGATCAACAAATTGAAGCTACCGGTGGAAACAAACAAGGGAATAAAGGTCCAGATTGCAAATGGAGAGAAGATGAATTGTCGGGGTAAGTGTGAAGGTGTTGAACTTGAACTTCCAGGATACAAGACAGTAACAGATTTTTTTATATTACAATTGGAAGAGATTGACATCGTTTTAGGTATTCAATGGCTAAAGACGTTGGGATCAATACTTTGGAACTTCGAATCACTTACCATGTCCTTTCAGGAAAAAGAGAAAACAATAGAGCTGCAAGGGCAGCTTGTTCCCCCAAATCAGTTATGTGGTAAGAAGCAGTTATCTCAATCATTCAAGAAAAGGAAACAGGGGTTATTGATGTATTTACAGCTGGTTGATGGCTGTGGGTTGCAGCAGTTCAAACCATCTATATCAAGATCACAAGAGGACCAGCTGAACAAGGTATTGCAAGCATTTGAAACAGTTTTTTCTGTACCAAAGAGTCTACCTCCAAGACGAATTCATGACCATCATGTGAAGCTGAAAGAAGGAACACCTCCAATTTCAGTCAAGCCCTATAGATATCCCTATTTTCAAAAGAATGAAATAGAAAGACAAGTAAAGGAGTTACTTGAGGCTGGCATAGTTCAGCCCACATCAAGTCCATACTCAGCTCCGGTGCTATTGGTCAAAAAGAAAGATGGAAGTTGGAGAATGTGTGTGGACTATAGAGCTCTCAACAAGGTGACTATTAAGGATAAATTTCCCATCCCCAATATTGATGAACTTTTGGATGAGTTACATGGTACCATATATTTCTCCAAATTGGATTTGAGATCAGGATATCATCAAATCCGGATGCATGAGGCTGATGTCGAAAAGACTACTTTTCGCACTCATCAGGGGCATTATGAATTTAAAGTCATGCCTTTTGGATTATCCAATGCACCCTCCACCTTCCAAGCTTTAATGAATGAGGTATTCGCCCCTTATCTTAGAAAATTTATATTAGTTTTCTTTGATGACATTCTCATTTACAGCAAAAGCTGGGAAGAGCATCTTCATCATATTGAGTTGATTTTGAAAGAATTGTTATCACATGAACTATATGCTAAGAAGGATAAGTGCTCTTTTGCTTTACATCAAATTCAATACTTGGGTCATGTTATTTCTTGTGAGGGAGTTAGTGTGGATAAAGAAAAGATTGCAGCTATTGAGATGTGGCCAACACCCAAGTCGATCAAAAGTATAAGGGCTTTTTGGGACTAGCAGGGTATTACAGAAAGTTTATCAAGGGTTTTGCGGACATCGCTGCTCCAATATCTGATTTATTGAAAAAGGATTCTTACCATTGGGATCAATTGGCGGAAGACTCTTTCATCAGCTTGAAACAGGCTCTCATGAGTGCCCCTGTCCTTGCCTTGCCTAATTTTGACATTCCATTTGTGATTGAGTGTGATGCAAGTGGAGTGGGGTTAGGTGCTATTTTAATGCAACTCAATCATCCCGTGGCTTTCTTCAGTAAAGTTTTAAGTGGAAGGTCCTTATTGTTGTCCACTTATGAGAAGGAAATGATGGCTTTAGTTTTGGCTGTCCAGAAGTGGCGTCATTACCTGTTGGGGAGGACATTCATTATTAGAACTGATCACTCCAGTCTCAAGTTCCTATGGGACCAGAAAATCCATACAACAACACAACAAAAGTGGTTAGTAAAGCTGTTGGGATATGATTTTGTCATTGAATATAAACCAGGAAAAGAGAACAAGGTGGCGGATGCATTATCCAGACAACATGAAAAGGAATTCTTTGAAGAACTTGACAACACAAGGACGAACCAAAATTCCATATCTCTTGCAGCAGTTTCAGTGGTGATTCCAAAATGGCTAGAGGTGATTAAGCAAGCTTATTCCACAAATGAGCAAATCACAAAGCTGCGGTAGCAATGTGCTGACAATAAACTGTCCTCAAATTGGTCATTGAAAGATAACCTTCTCTTTTACAAGAACAGAATTTATTTGAATTCTCAAATGGATGTCATACCCCTCATCCTAAGAGAATTTCATGAGGGGACTCATGAAGGTGTCCAGAAAACTTTGAAGAGGCTGCATGCAGTCTTTTACTGGTCACGAATGTATCAAGATGTTGTGGCTCATTTGCGGCATTGTGACACTTGTCAAAAATTCAAAAGTTTGACCTTGGCTCCAGCAGGATTATTACAGCCTCTTCCCATACCCCAACAAATATGGACTTCAATTAGTATGGATTTCATCAGTGGGCTGCCGAGGAGCAATGCGAAAGATGCCATCTTTGTAGTGGTTGATCGACTTTCAAAATATAGCCACTTTATCGCTATTGCTCACCCTTTCACAACTCAGAAAATTGCTCAATTGTTCTTTGAAGAGATTTTCAAACTTCATGGTATGCCAACTTCGATAGTGTGTGATAGAGATCCTACTTTTACAAGTTCTTTTTGGAACAAACTGTTCAAACTACAAGGGGTGGCATTCAACTATAGTTCAGCTTATCATCCTCAAACAGATGGTCAAACAGAGGTCATCAACAGGGTGTTGGAGCAATACTTAAGGTGCTTTTCTGCAGATCGACCACACACTTGGACTAAATGGCTGCCCTGGACTGAATTTTGCTACAACACTAGTTTTCAGTCAGCAATACGGATGAGTCCTTTTGAGGCAGTGTACAATATGCCTCCTCCCACATTGTTATCTTACATTCCTGGAACAGCCAAGACAAGTGAAGTAGATGGATGTTCGAATAATTTTAATAACATGCAAGTATACACGGTCGAAACAAGTAGTATAATGATAAATTCGAGTATCATTCCCACAGAGAGATGAATTTCCTTAATTTAATTAAAAAAATAATATTAAGAGAAAAATAAAAATAATTGACTTAACTAAATCTAAATAATAACTTAAATAAAAATGAAGTTAAAATGATAAAATTCGTTTTAGAGTTGAATTTCCCTTAACATGAATTTAATCTTCATTAAATCTTACTCTTATCTTTTATTCTCTCAGATTGTCGATCTAGGATAATTATATGACATGGTGGCTTCCGCTCCTTCATGCTTCTATTATTTTGCCTCAATTTCTACCTCCCGGTGATAATTGATTAATCAACAAAATAATGCATTAAGAATTGCCATACAATCGCATACGGTGTTGTGTATCTTCCGACCACAACGACAAACAAGTCAAAAGACTCGTCGTATGATGAATTACCAATGACTAATCTAATTAATTTCTCTCGAAATCTAATTAAACCTCGTGATCTAAGAAATAAGTGATCAATCTATTCTTAGCATTAAGAATATGATAATTCAAACATTTCGATTGAATAAAAGAACAAGAGTTTGAAATAAATTCAATTAAATCATGTTAAGTTCCATTCTTCTCTAGAACGAAATAAAAGATTACTCCATAATTAAAATAGAAAATAATATAAAAAATAAAATAGTTTTTATTATAAAAGAGAAAGAAATTACAAAAACTAAAATTACTACTTTCACTACACTCCAAAGCCAAGAGATGAGATATGATCAACAACAAATGACCACCCCTTTATATAGAAGTGGAGATACAAGAATTCGAAGAGGGTGTTCACAAATTGACGTAATCTAATTAATTATAATGTCCTTTTAAGTTTCCAACTATTCGACTCCATTGAACACCATACATTGTAGCCATTGGGTTGCGCCAAGTGTCATGACCAATCAAATCCAAAGCTTAATTTATTCATCTTTTTCTGCATTAAAACATCAAAGTTAAGCATATATAATAAAATATTAATTAACTAGAATATAATGAAAAATATCACTAAATTAATAATGTTTATACCCGAGAAGTACAAAATCATATTAAAAACATGGGTAAATATTATATATTTTAAACACTTAACAATGGACTTCTTCGTCATAGGGATCAATTAATCAGAGAATTGAGGGAAAATTTGTCAGCTTCACAATTGAGAATGAAGCATCATCATGATTTGAGGCGAAGGGATGTCGAATTCCAGGTAGGCCAGCATGTGTACCTGAAGCTGCAACCTTACCGTCAGCAGTCTTTGAGGGCAAAGAAATCCAGCAAGCTCGCTGCAAAGTTTTATGGCCCATTTCCTATCCTCCAACGCATTGGCAACGTTGCTTATAAGTTGCAAGCTTCCTATTAATTCCCTCCTACACAATGTTTTTCATGTGTCTCAGCTAAAAGCTTCATTGGCTGCTGATGTTCAGATTCAAACTTCTCTACCTTCTGCTACTTACGTGGAGGACTATACTTTGTAAATTGTAACCTTGGGGACAAGGTTAATGTCAACGGGAGGGTAATTGGTATGAATATAGTGAGTAGGGAATTGAGGGAGGGCATGATTGTAATTACCGATGTTTGAATGTAAGGGTTGGCGGGTGAAACAGAGCAGGCTGGATATAAAAACAGGGCCGAGACGCGTTGTAAGGGATGAATTAAAATAGAAATTGCTTTTGTTTGGTTATTTCTCTTCCGAGATTTTAGGAAGAACATTGAGGAAGCAGGACGTTCCCCTGTTCCCTCGTCTCCGTTCGATCCATTGCCCTCATCTTCCATTTCAGTTCATCGTCGTCGCCATGGTGCCCACGAAACAGAGTGGAAAGCAGAGCAAGGGGAAGGAGAAGGAGATCCTATCCGAAGCTGGTGAAGAAGATCATACCAATTGCCCATTTGGTTGCATTGGCAAGCAAGCTCAAATTCTAGGTTGAAGGTCATTCCCTGGTTTAAGATATATATGGTACAACCCAAAAATAGTAGTAGTACCGATACATAAGAGGACGGGTACTACAACGTTTAGAAGAGACGAAACGTACCTTGCACAATCACTTCTATTACACAATTCAAATTAAAAAATTCATACCTCTACTTACCTTATGTAAACGTTCATGACCTCGGTTCATTGTCCAACTCATCATCCTCTCCATTCTGCATGTGGAGGTTCCCGGCGTCAATGTGGACATCATTATCATTTACCTGAAAAAATGAAACAGGGGGATGTTGAGGAGGATTATGGAAGGGGAAAAAGGTTGTGACAAATATATTTCGATCATATATAAACTAACAAGTTGAGATGGGAAGGGACAGGCTACCAGTGCGAAGAGCAAACCCATTTTATTCTTGAGAAATGGGCTCAAGCAGTAGCTGGGGGGGAGAAGACTCCTCACTTCCTTAAATCGGGAAAAAAGGGGAAGGTTCGGGTTGAAAAAATGAAATCGGGGTGGGGTGAGGGGAAAGGTTTGGGTTGGTTGAAAAAATGAAACCGGGGTGGAGTGAGGGGAAGGTTCAGGTTGAAAAAATGAAATCAGGGGGAAGGTCGGATTGGTTGAAAAATTGAAACCGGGGTGGGGTGAGGAGGAAGGTTTGGGTTGAAAAAATGAAATAGGGGTGGGGTGAGGGGGAAGCTTCGGGTTGGTTGAAAAAATGAAACAGGGGTCGAATGAGGAGGAAGGTTCCGGTGGGTTGAAAAAATGAAACCGGGTTGGGGTGAGGGGGAAGGTTCAGGTTGAAAAAAGAAATCAGGGTGGGGTGAGGGGGAAGGTTTGGGTTGAAAAATGAAATGGGGGTGGGGTGAGGGGAAGCTTCGGGTTGATTGAAAAAATGAAATCGGGGTGGCAGGTTCGGGTTGGTTGTAAAAATGAAATCGGGGTGGGGTGAGGGGGAAGGTTCGGGTTGAGAAAATGATCATGGGAAGGTCCCTTTCAAGACAGTCATTCATTTTTAACTTACTCAAGATGTGTAATTATCTATGAAGTGATTTCTAGCGGACCTATATTGGTTTTTCCTCGGTATTGCACCCTGTTTTAGTCAATTTTACTTGTTCGAGATCTATTTTGGTAACTCTCAATTCGGTCAGTTTTTATATGTCTAAATATGTGTGCACTATATATATATATATATATATATATATATATATAAAATTGTTGTGGTGCGCTGCCAATCCGGGCCGTTGGATCATATATATATATATATATATATATATATATCGGGGAAAGGGTTGTCTGTCCTGCAGGACGGCCAAGATGGCTGTCCTGCAATTTTCAGCCGTTGGATGAAATCATCCAACGGCTGAAAATTAACCCTTCCCCCCTCCTTTCCGTCCGCTTTCAGCCCCTCCCGCCGCGTTCACCCCCTCCGGCCGCGCCTCTTCCACCCGCCCCGCGCCCCTCGCCCCTCGCCCCCTTCCCGCCCCACGCCTCGCTCCACCCCAACCACATCCCCCACCATCCCCACCCCGAGGCCGCCCGCGCTTGCGCCGATCGGTCCTTCCCCCTGTTTTTGCCGGAGCTGCGTTGGGTCACCCGGGGCCGCCCAGGCTTGGGGAAGAGTCCGTAAGGGGGGGCCGGGGGCTAGGGATGGTCGTCCGGCGGTGACGACGATTTCCGGCTGCGGCATTGCCGGTGGCGGCCGACCAAAATGCAATGCAATCCGAGAAAAATGGCGGCTTTCTCGCACCTGAGCGGCACCTCAAGTTGGATTGAGGTTGATGACGACGAGGGAGGGTTGACGACAAGACGACGGCATCGAGGCGACCGGCTGTACCGAGGCCGGCGGCGCTCCACGAAACAGAGCAGGGAGCGGCGGCGAACAGGGTAAGGGTAAGGAAGGGAAAGAGGGGCGGCGATGGCGGGTCTGGCCGGCTATGGTGCAGGTAACGTCGGTGGCGAGGTCGCCGGCAGCGGTGTCGCCGGTGGCGAGGTCGCCGGCGGTCGGGGTGGAGGCGAACGTCAGTGGGGGAGAAACAGGGGATGTCGGGGTGAAGAGAAATGACTCGATGGCAATTTCGTAATAAAAACTTGACTCGCTCCCGGCTCGAGTCAATATTAAGAAATAATTTTTTAAAAAATATATAAAATAATTTCGTAATAAAAACTTGACTCGCTCTTGACTCGAGTCAATATTTTAAAATAAATTTAAAAAAAATTGACAGAATTAGTTTATATTTTAAAATTTTATTTCGTAATAAAAACTTGACCCGTCCCGACACGAATCAATATTATGAAATAAAATTTAAAAAATATATATAAAATAATTTCATAATAAAAAATTAACTCATTCCTGACTAGAATCAATATTACGAAATAAATAAAAAAATCAATTTTCATACTAAATTTAAAAGAATATACAAAATTTATTTTATAATATTAGCTCGAGTCGGAAGTTGATCAATTTTTTATTATGAAATTATTATTATTTATATATATATATTAGCTCGAGTCAGGAGCGAGTCAAGCTTTTATTACGAAATTATTTTATATATTTTTAAAAATTTATTTCTTAATATTGACTCGAGCGGGAGCGAGTCATGTTTTTATTACGAAATAAAATTTTATAAAATAAACTAATTTTGTCAATTTTTTTGACAAAAATTATTTTAAAATATTGACTCGAGTCAGGAGCGAGTAAAGTTTTTATTACGAAATTATTTTATATATTTTTAAAGGGTTGCTGTCCAATGGCGGTTCGTAGAATGACGCCACATGCCCCCACCATCCCCACCACGAAGCCGCCGCCCTGTTGTTGCCGGAGTGGCCTGGGTCATCCGGGGCGCCTGGCTTGGGAAGAGTCCGGAAGGGGGGACAGGAGCTACGGATGGTCGCCTGACAGTGACTACGAGTCAATATTTTAAAATAATTTTGTCAAAAAAATTGACAAAATTAGTTTATTTTTAAAATTTTATTTCGTAATAAAAACTTGACTCGCTCCTGCTCGAGTCAATATTAAGAAATAAATTTTTAAAAAATATATAAAATAATTTCGTAATAAAAACTTGACTCGCTCCTGACTCGAGCTAATATATATATAAAAATAATAATAATTTCATAATAAAAAATTGATCAACTTCCGACTCGAGCTAATATTATAAAATAAATTTTGTATATTCTTTTAAATTTAGTATGAAAATTGATTTTTTATTTATTTCGTAATATTGACTCTAGTCAGGAATGAGTTAATTTTTTATTATGAAATTATTTTATATATATTTTTTAAATTTTATTTCATAATATTGATTCGTGTCGGGACGGGTCAAGTTTTTATTACGAAATAAAATTTTAAAATATAAACTAATTCTGTCAATTTTTTTAAATTTATTTTAAAATATTGACTCGAGTCAAGAGCGAGTCAAGTTTTTATTACGAAATTATTTTATATATTTTTTAAAAAATTATTTCTTAATATTGACTCGAGCCGGGAGCGAGTCAAGTTTTTATTACGAAATTGCCATCGAGTCATTTCTCTTCACCCTGACATCCCCTGTTTCTCCCCCACTGACGTTCGCCTCCACCCGACCGCCGGCGACCTCGCCACCGGCGACACCGCTGCCGGCGACCTCGCCACCGACGTTACCTGCACCATAGCCGGCCAGACCCGCCATCGCCGCCCCTCTTTCCCTTCCTTACCCTTACCCTGTTCGCCGCCGATCCCTGCTCTGTTTCGTGGAGCGCCGCCTGCCTCGGTACAGCCGGTCGCCTCGATGCCGTCGTCTTGTCGTCAACCCTCCCTCGTCGTCATCAACCTCAATCCAACTTGAGGTGCCGCTCAGGTGCGAGAAAGCCGCCATTTTTCTCGGATTGCATTGCATTTTGGTCGGCCGCCACAGGCAATGCCGCAGCCGGAAATCGTCGTCACCGCCGGACGACCATCCCTAACCCCCGGCCCCCCTTACGGACTCTTCCCCAAGCCTGGGCGGCCCCGGGTGACCCAACACAGCTCCGGCAAAAACAGGGGGAAGGACCGATCGGCGCAAGCGCGGGCGGCCTCGGGGTGGGGATGGTGGGGGGATGTGGTTGGGGTGGAGCGAGGCGTGGGGCGGGGAGGGGGCGAGGGGCGAGGGGCGCGGGGCGGGTGGAAGAGGCGCGGCCGGAGGGGGTGAACGCGGCGGGAGGGGCTGAAAGCGGACCGGGGGAAAGGGGGGAAGGGGGGAAGGGTTAATTTTCAGCCGTTGGATGATTTCATCCAACGGCTGAAAATTGCAGGACAGCCATCTTGGCTGTCCTGCAGGACAGCAACCCTTTCCCCATATATATATATATATATATATATATATATATAATTATTGTGATGTGCTGTCAATCCGGGCCGTTGGATCGTGATCCAACGGCCCGCTGCTCCTTGCCAACACCCCCACCCCTGTCTGTCCGGCCGATCCCCGCCGCGGCCCATCCAGATGGACAGGGGCGAGAATCGGCAAGGCAGAAAGGGGCAGGGGGCGGAGGGTGGGGTGGGGTGGTTTTTGGCAAGGTGTGCCGGGCCGTTGGATCACAATCCAACGGCCCTAATTGGCAGCACACCATAGCATAACTATATATATATATATATATATATGTATAACAACTTGGGACCGGTGAAGTCCTTATTCTTTTACAATTACAATTGCATCGGTGCAGAGGGTATTTCTAGAATTTGTCCTATGTTCTGGGCATCTTCATCTCTTTGTCCCTGCTTCGGAAGTAATTTCTAGGGGACCCATATTAGTTTTTCCTCGGCATTTAGCCCTGTTAAGCTCAATTTCACTCGTCAGAGATCCATTTTTGGCAACTCTCAATTCCTTAGATTTTTCATATTTTATACATCATCTCATATAATTTCCATATTTTTCTCCTTTCTAGTTAATTTTATTTTAATTAAATAATTGGTTTTTATGTTTTCAATAAATTTTAATATAAATTTGTTTCAGAATATTATAAAAAATATTTTCCTATATTTTTCTTATGTTGGGCACTGGAAAATAATATTTTTGGTGTATTTTTATAATATATGAATTTTTTTGTTCTTTTTATATTAATTAAATAATAATTCATTTATTATTCTTTAAATTAATATAAACTGGGACAATACTGATTTTATTTTTATAATATTTTTCCAATGATTTTTGGACAATTTTTTGTATATTTTATTAACAAGAAAATAATTATATTTTATTAGCTCTCAATTATTTTAATATTTTTTACTTGCTTGGTATTTTATTATTTTTGGAAATTACCCGATATATTTGTAAGATCCCTCAACTTAATCCCACATCTAATACTTACTGGGAGAAGATCATGTTTATAAGTGAGAATGGACTATAGATCTTTAACTTGAGTCACCATGTTTAAAAAAATGACTTAAGCCCATTACGTTGCACTTTGGGTTGGGTCGTTACAAATGGTATCAGAGCAAACCTAGTTCTGTGTTAGATGGTAGGCTGGACTAGGGACGTTGGCTAGGCTGCTGATTACGGGCCAGAAAGGTCATGGGCTAAGGCTAGCAACGGGCTAAGTATAGGAATTTCGGGGACGAAATTTCCTAAGGTGGGTGGATTGTAAGATCTCTCAACTTAATCCCACATCTAATACCTACTAGGAGAGATCCTATTTACAAGTGAGAATAGACTATAGATCTTTAACTTGGGTTAACTATTTTAAAGAAATGACTTAGGCCTATTACGTTGCACTTTGGGCTAGGTCGTTACAATATTTATTTGGCATTTTTTTCATGTTTAGGCATTGGATTTCACTACGTTGGTGCTTGAGATGTACTTATTTGCTCTGGTAATTTATTTACCATTATTTTTCTTGCCTCATTTTACATGCTGACCGAGTTGATTTTCTATGATTCTCGGGATCATACATGCACATGCATGTATTATGTAGAGTAATTTATAATGTGTTTGAGGGTGTTGCGTTGTTAAGAGCCAGATTTCGAGCTCGCCGCTAGACTAACACCAGGAGCTTGGATCATTTCATTTATAGGATTTCGTTTCTAATTTATCATTTTACTCTCTATCGTAGTTTTGGTTTATATTGTATGACAAATTAAGCGGTAGTTTTATCGTAACTTATAATTCAAGCCATCTTATCGTCGTAATTTCCGTACTTAATTAATCTCAAAGATGAAATCTCTTGAATTAATTTTAAAAACATAAAAGATTTCCAGCAAGTTGCCTATTTTTTTAAGGCCTACTTATATTTCAAACTCATTATATTTATGTCTTTTATGATTTTTCTGTGACGTGATAAATGTGCATATGTGCGTGTAAGTGTGCGTATCTATATATGGTAAAGCTTAACCTAAGTTTTACCTCAAAATAAGTTTATGAGCTGCTTTCTTTTCTAACTGTTGGATTAAATCTAATGGTCATTGAACATTTGAAACAATTTTGCCCTCGTACCAAGTGCCCATTTTCCTTTGTCCCCGCTTGTTCATCTCCCTTCCCCATCTGGTCATCATCCCTACTAGGGCTACTAATTAAGCGAGTCAGCTCATGAGCATTTCACTGTTGGCTTGGTTCGACTTGACTCGACTCGAAACTCGATATTTAAATGCTCGCGCTCATACTCGAATCCTTCGAGTCGAGTTTGAGCAAGGCAATGTTCGACTCGACTCAACTCGATTATAATTCGAACTTGACTCAAAATCGACTTGTAGTTCGACTCAATAAAATAATATAATAATTGTAAGATCCCTCAACTTAGTCCCACATCTAATACCTACTGGGAGAAGATCCTGTTTATAAGTGGGAATGGACTATAGATCTTTAACTTCCGGGGTACCCATTTTAAAGAAATGACTTAGCCCATTACGTTGCACTTTGGGCTGGGTCGTTACAGGTGGTATCAGAGCCGACCTGGTTCCGTGTTAGAAGGTGGGCTGGATTAGAAATGTTGGCTAGGCTGTCGGTCACGGGCCAAAAAGGTCGTGGGCTGGGGCTAGCAACGGGCCAAATATAGGCATTTCGGGGACGAAATTTCCTAAGGTGGGTGGATTGTAAGATCCCTCAACTTAGTCCCACATCTAATACCTACTGGGAGAAGATCCTGTTTATAAGTGGGAATGGACTATAGATCTTTAACTTCCAGGATACCCATTTTAAAGAAATGACTTAGCCCATTACGTTGCACTTTGGGCTGGGTCGTTACAATAATATAGTATTTATATTATATTATATATATAGGGGACTCGAGTCAGAGTTTTACGTTACCGAACCAGTCGGTTTGACCGTTGGTTCGAGTCGAGTCAGTTTCATGAATCGCGTGCTGAGTCGAGACCAGCCGTGAGTTATGAGCGATGAGAGTCAGGTGTACCGGAATATATGATGATAACGTCGAGGAGATGGTGAGAGATGAGTTATCAGAATATATGAAAGTATGCAGTATTTTTTCTTTTATATGTTTGATCGTAGAAATAGTTTTAGGCCGAATAACGCATTAAGACGTGTTTGATTATATTCGGGTGGGTTATTAGT